>ML362375.1:0-16747 GCA_005239505.1 Nicotiana paniculata
ATTTATGGCCCTGAAAACTTTCTCGGGGTCTGATAAGGCTTCAATTACTTCACCAGTCCTCGAGGTGTTTCTAGGCATGCACCTGCAACACGTTAGCAAACGTTAAACTTTTAATGTGCAAAACAAAAATTTGAAGACAATTGACTATATTTCAGAATTTTGTATTTCTTCCAACTCAATTGATAATACCGTTAATTCCCCGGCAACGGTGCCAAAATTTAATCACTCTCAACTATGTCTAATAAAAGACTAAACGGGTGTTGCAAATATAATCTGGGGTATTACGCCCAGAGTCNCTCTCTCAAGTTACGCTAGCTAGATTGCAATACAGTTAACTTTAGATTGCACCCGAGGTATTGTTATCTCTAATCCAACCTCTAAACCCTCGGTTATGACTTTCGTCTATACTCCAGGAGTGGTGTTGTTCAAACAATTACCTAAATATGCACTCTCTCTCAAGTAGATACATAATAAATAGGAACAGCTAATTGAGGGATCTTTCAATNAGTTAGCTAGACATGTTCATAAGAGTAAAACTCAAAATAAGTTGCATAATTGAATTACAAAGTAATGAATAAAAGATGTAGAAATCAATATTTTGTCACTTCAATGGTTTCTTCTCTTCAAATCCTTCATCTGCCTTCCAATCCTTGTTAAGTTGTGTTTTAGGAGTCTATTTATATGTTTAGGACAACCCCTAAACGTGTAGGAGACTTCTATTCCAACCGAGAAACACTTAAACTTGTCAAAACTCAGAATTTACCGAAACAGGGGCCTGGCGTTTGGACCTTAACGCATGGATAACGCCAGGCTAGGGCTGGCGTTTGAACTCCAACGCCTGGCTAACGCCAGGCTAGGGATGGCGTTTGGACTCTAACGCCAGGCATGGCAAGGCGTTTGGGCTCCAACGCCTGGCTAACGCCAATGCACTCCTCCTCACCTCTTGAGCGTATTTTTGATGTATTTGCATCTATTTAGCACGGTTTCCATCTCCAATTTACCTACACATGAAATAGACTCTATTATGCACATAAAAAGTGTATTTTTATCATTAACACACATAAAATGTAGGGCATATAACATGTTAAACCATGAATTCTAGCCTCGCATCATACGACATTCTCTAGTAGCATCCCAGAGTGACGCGAGCCTCATTTTATCTCTAACACAGGGTACTACATCCCCTAACTGCATTACTTTCTGCCAACATAGGGTACGACATTCCCTACTAGCATCTCAGAGCTCTACAAGCCTGATTTTATGCAACATAGGGTACGACATTCCCTAGTATCATCCTAGAGTACCACGAGCCTCATCTTATCGTCAACACAGGGTACTACATCCCCTGGTTGCCTTCATTCTTATTAACATTGGGTATGACATCCCCTATTATTTATTAAAACAAATGTGTCTTTTTCAATTCTTTATTCTGCAATAGCAAAGATAGTTTAATGTGTTTTCAATAACTCACAAAATATTCCTAGTGCAAACTGGGGCAGAAAATGGAAAGTTTGATCTCAATACCAGCCTCAACCAGCATTGACATAATGCATGCAGAGACATATGGTCACGATCCGTCTTCCCATAATCTGATCAAGAAACAAGCCTGCAAGAATATTTCATAGTCTGTTGCATCGAGAGCATCAAGTTTCAATCTAAAGTCAATGGGAGAAGCAAGTCAAGAATCAAGACAAGACTCCAGATGGCATATAGATAGGAATTTTGTAACTCTTAGATTTCAAGAGTATGTAATCTTCTTTTTCGATTTGATGTAATAGTAGGAACTGCGGATCGGAACTTCGATGGAACTTCACTCGACACTCCCTCTAAGAATACTCCATCAGTCATTTTCCACTTGAACTACACGTGACCTGATTCCCTTATAACCCGGAATATGTAGGTTGCCTAAAACCAAAGGCTCGGTCGCATATTTCTCTTTTATTTTCTTTTCCTTTTCAAATAATAGTTAGGTCAAAAATTAGTCACCGTGTTCATTTTTCTTTGCCTGAAAACTCTTAATGTTTCCAAGCAAAGAGGAGCATGCTGTGAACAACTAATTTTTGACCACACCCAAATAATATACTATGTTAATGTAAATAATTCTTTAGGTCTAATCTTAATATATATATATATATATATATATATATATATANAATTTTCCTATAATATAAGAAATTTTTGGTTAATCTTCTTATCTTTATAATTTAATTATCTTTTAAAAAATAAACTTTAATAGATGAAGTTTTTTTTAAATCTGATTTTTTTATTATTTTATATTTTTTTTTTACTAAACCCATTATCCCCACTTTTCTAATCTAACTCCCCACTCTTCACATCACACACATCCACCTCTTACATCCCAACTCCCCACATCCCAACTATCCTCTCAATCTAATATCATATACACACACAATATTATATATAAAAAATAAAGAAAAACAAAAGACGAAGAAGAGAAAAAAGACAGGCAGAAGAGGAAAAGGAAAAACAAAAAAAAGTTGAAGAAATCAAAAAAGAAAAAAATGTTGAAGAAAGCAAAAAAAAAAGAAGGAAGAAAGCAAAAAATAAATAAATAAATAAATAAACTTGTTCAAAACATTCCAAAAAAAACAACTCAAATCCCACCCTAAATTTCACCAAAAACAGGTGCCGAACAACACCAAAATCCAACAAATTTCGGCCAAAAAAAAAATGCAGCATATTTTAGCTAAAAACCAAGTCCAAAATCACTCAAAACCCACATCTGAAATCACTCTGGAAAGCGCAGCAAAAAAAGGTCGTCAAAAGCGTCCTGTTCATCGTCAAAAATCAGCCCCAGATTCTCCATTAAAACTACTCCAAACCAATCGTCAAACTCGACCTCAAACCAGTTCCATTCGAGTTTAGGTGAGGCGTCTGATTCAAGACTTTTGTTTGTGTATCTGATTCATCGTGGAGGCTCGACATTTGCTGCTGTATTATCTAGCTTGCTTGGAGGGTTTTGTTTATCAATATATTGAAGAAAGTTTGCTTGAAGGTCCATTTTCTTATTTCATCGGGTTTTTCAATTCATGAATCTTAGGATTTGCTTTTTTTTGGATGAATAATTTTGTGCTTAAATGTTTGTCATTGTGAGTCTTCTTTATGTGTTATCTCAACTGATTCATGAGATTAATTTGAGTAAATAAGTTGATTCATTAGTGATTCTCTGTTAAGTATTAATANCTTAACATTATTTCTAAGGTTTAACTAATCCTCTTGTTATAGCTTTGTGGAACAAAAATAGAGTATATTAACAATTAACTAGAACACGGCAAGAAAATGGACACTTAAGCTAACAGATTCTTGTCCACTAGTTAAAGCTTTACGTGATTTTCCAAAGGGAAGTGGAACCTACATATGCCTATAAAGTATAATCTACACTAATTTTTGTACAACAATCTCTTGCAATGTTCGTACACCACAAGTGCCATTTGTATATATTGGTAATTTGGAGTTCTTAATTACATGTACGCATAGCAGGTAAATAGAAATTCATTCACTGATTCGTCACTAAGTGTGGATTACTTGATGATTTCGAGATCGATTTTTCTTGACTTGAACTTTTCCGTTGTCTTAATGATACATGTTTCATACCCTAGTTACGTTTAAGAATCAATAGCTTTTGAGCGTGAGTATGTACACGTTCTCGTGACATAATTAAGATTTTTAAAATAAATCGAGGTATGCGTTTACGCAACTTCGGCCAAACCTTCTTAAAATTAATAAAGCGCGACAAATTATATACACGTTCGCGTGACATGATTATAATTCCCAAAAATAAGGCGTTCGCGCGATTTTTGCTAAGTTTGTCTTTTAATAATTAAGTGCGACAAATTGTGTACACGTACGCGTGACATGATTTAAGCGCTGATGTTTCAAAATAAAACCAAGGTACGCGTTCGCGTAATTTTGGCTAAATTTTCCTTAAATAATTTGAGCGCGATAAATTCTGTACACATACGCGTGACATGATTTTTAGCGAACTAAATAAAATGAGTACACGTATGTGTGACTCGTCTCGGGATAATTTATTACAAGCGGTAAAAGATAAAAAATAAATGTACTTAGGTCCCAAGAAAAAAGTAGTTAGATAGGTTAGGCCAAGTTTAATCATTAAGCGACCTTGCTAGAGCCACAGAACTCGGGAATGCCTAACACCTTTTTCCGAGTTAACAGAATTCCATACCCGAATTTCTAGTTCGCAGACAATTTAACAGAGTCAAAATTCCTCAATTTTGGCATTTTAGATAAATGGTGTCCCGGAACATCGTAAAAAATCTGGATGGCGACTCTGAATAGATAAAATAAATCCTAATTCGAATAATGTAACTTAAATTGAAAAACTCTCTTGACAAGCTCGATGGGCGGATTCTGTCGATTCAAGAGTTAGGAGAAAATCTTATCATTATGCGAGGGTCGAGGTCCTTATGGTATGGTAGCGACGTGATGCTTCAAGAATCTCATTGGGCTATTACTTCAGTTCAGAGTTGGGTTGTCACATCAATTCATGATATCATGAATGCTTATTATACGTCATTATGGCGCACGTTTCCCAGGCGCCGTTTTCCTGTGCCCTTTCTATTTCCTAATTGGCGGCACTCGGGTTTCCTGCTCAGGACATTTATGTTTCTATAAATATGGGGAACCTCTTATTGGATTGTTGCGCTTTTCAATTTGTCTACGAAAACAATTCTGCAAACTCCTTCCTCCTTCTCTAATCTTTCATACTTCTGATTTTTCTAGAGTTTGATGTGACCATTACCTTTTTTCTTCACTGTTCTCATTTATTTTGATCAAAGAAGACACATAGCTAGTACTCATTCTCAATATGATAGAGTTGTCAGTGCTCCGGCACCAGAAAGTGATGTATCCCTACTCGAAGAGGGAGCGGAGGTGGTGGAAGATGGAGGATTTCCGACGGTGGATGAGGTGGTTACTCGTCCGGGGAAGACGAGGACCGATTTTAACAGTCCAGCTGGGGATAACCCGAAGCCCGTTTCTTCCACTATAGATGAGGCGGCGATCACGGCGCTCAAATCTAAGTGGGGATTCCCTGCTTATATCAACATGGTGTCGGGGGGGAAGAATATTGTGCATCTGCATCGCCCGGGATACTACGCGTCCTACGCGTATCCCTTTATTGTCGGGTACATGCTTCCCCTTCCTTCCCTGGTGGTGGACTTCTGCCGCTTCTATAAGTTGTGCCCGACTCAACTCTCTCTGTATGCGTACAAACTCTTTCTTATGCTCCTCAAGTATCCAGAGTTGTCCGACCGAGGAATTTACGTGGGGCACATGCTTCACATCTTTGCCCTTATTTCCTTCGGGGTACGATGATCCATATGTGCCATCGGGGAACCAAGATTTTGGTGGTGAAGATCGACGATAAGGCCAACCACCGTGTTTGGGAAAGCTACTTCTATGTGCGGACAGAGCACCTTGTGGCGAAACCAGATGTGGAACTTCGCTTGTGATTTTTCCTTTGTTCACTTTGTGATTTTTCTTAAGACGGTCGCTGATCGTCTCCCTTTAGGCGACCTTCCTAAGGACTTGTTTTTGATATTTTATCAGAAACATTACCTCCCCCACTAGTTGCTGATATCCGTGAGTTGGTGAGCACAATTCTCCCCCATACGGTGGGGATTCGTGAGTGGGCGTCTTTCAATGAGAAGTTTGGGTGCAAGCCTCTTACTGGTGAGTCGTCCTGTTGTAATTTCACTTTATTCTTTGCTTCGTAGTTTATCCTTGTCATTATATGACCTAACCCATTCTTGTTGATAGGTCGGAGAGTACGAAGGATGAGGGCTCCTCCACTTGCATTCCGTCAATCTGCACCCTGACCGTCCTACGTCGAGGGCTGCTGCCCGATCTGCGTCCGCGGTCGAAGTCGTATGTGCGGAGGATACTTCTCAGCAGGGTATTGTGATTCCCGCAATCTGTTCAACGGGATAATCTTCCTACGTTGGTAGTAGAGAGGCTCCGTCGGAGACACGACGGATAGTGTCGGAAGAGGCTCCTCCAGTCAAAACATCTTCGAGGGGCGACCTTGCCTCGGCAGTGCCCAAATCTGGCAGTGGTGCCAACCCGGTCGTGGAGGTGACGCTTGTTATGAGCGTTCAAAATGCTAGTGTGACGGAGAGGCGGAGTTTTGAGGTTGTCGTTGCTGTTTCGGGCGGTCCTTCGACATCTCGGCAGAACCGCACCCCTTCTTTGGCCAATGAGAGGGGGAAGGATATCATGGTTGAGTATTATGAATCCGAATCCGGCATCGATCTTGAGGACATGAGAGTGTTCGAGGAGGGCTTTACCCGAACTATGGTAAGAGCGGGAAATTCTGTTGAACCTCAACCTGATGCAAGACACGGTGGATTTGGTTCTGTGGTTCAATCTTCTTTGGTCCGCCGCTGAAAGCAGAGCTCTTCAGGATGTCAGTGATCCTGAGCTGTCATGTGGTGTGGCCGCGATGGGCCTAAGGGTGAGTTCCCCTTTATTTTCTTAGTTTTGTGACCTTTGGTTGTACACTGTTTCTTTCTTGAATCTCTCTCTCTTTTTTAAGACTTACATGCTGGAGGTTGAGAGTTCTCGTAGGGCCGAGAAGCGGGCCGAGATCTTTCTAAAAATTGACAAGAAGTATTGGCGATATTGCAACAAATGCAGGGAGATGCACTAGCAGCTCAGAACGGGTGCAGGCACCCAATCCATCTGGGAGGATTTGGAGAGAAGAGATGAGGAACAGATGCGGTCTATCCGTAGATGCAACGAGCTTGAGGAGCAACATTGTGCCAAAGATGAAGAGCTTGAGGTGGGAAAAGAGGTTTCCACGGAATACGGGGACCTTCAGGCGAAGGTTTCGTCTCTAAAAATTGAGCTTTAGCAAAATGCTACTAAGGTCGAAACTTTGAGCACGGAATGGACGAAGAAGGTGACCGAGCTAGAAAAGAAAGTGGTCGAGATGGAGAGAGTCAAGAATGATCGAGTGTCGGCTTTTGCAAGGGCGGAGGCACTAGAGGATACTATCTGCGTCCTCAGGTGCAAGCAGGAGTCTGAGAGAGCAACGACCATACTAAGGGAGGCATGACTCGAGGAGTGAATTGGTTAACTTAATCGAGATGCTTCGGTCTTGGGGGACCAAGTTGCGCCTCTCAAAGTTGAGAAGGCGCAGTTATTGGCTCAAGCTCCCCCTCAAGAGTCTGCTTCGTCCACTGTTCCCCGATGTCTATATGAGCTATGGGTCCATGACGAGGCCCAACGTGATATGTACAAGGGTTTGTGGGAGGCGGGGCATGTTCCATAGGCCGCCTTTGAAGATGATCGGGCGAAGGCACACGAGGCTCGTACTGCCTGCGGTTATGACCCTGCAACACCGGAGGCCGGTGAGGGCATTTTTGTCGAAGGTGGGCTCCCTTCTGATGGTGATCGTGATGCTAGGGGGAACGGCGGCGGGGATGATGCTGAGTGAAACTTTTACTACAACATTTGTATTTAGTATTCTTTTGTCCTTTTGTTGTTTGTTTTCATCTTTTTCCTGAGGGCTTGTTTTGGCCTTTTGTAAGGTGTGGCAGTTGCGCACGTATATATATATATGAACATAATAGTCGCTTCGCCTTTGTTTGTGTATCCTTGATCAGTTTTGCATAGACCTTCGGATTTCTTTGTGATGAGTCCTTGATAAATTTTTCCATATTGTTCGAGCGAGGTCGAACTCAGAGTTGCCATCTTGGGCGAAGTCAATTTCTGACTCATATTCGAACGAGGTCAAACTTTGAGTCTCCATCTTGGGCGAAGTCAATTTCTGACATATATTCGAATGAGGTCGAACTTGGAGTCGCCGTCTTGGGCGAAGTCATTTTCTGGCATATATTCGAACGAAGTCGAACTTCAATATGTCGATTCATGTGGATGAATTGTTATTTTTACTTTGCGGTGGCCGACGGCCGTAAAGATATGTTTGAGAAATTGAAATCGTAATCCGTTGTGAATTCGGGCGAGGTCACAATTTCCTTTTATTCGGTGACGGACGATGGCCATAAGGGTGTTAATTCGAGCAAGGTCAGAATTATACCGATAGTACTTTTGAGAGAGGTCAAATTTTCCTTTCATTTGACGATGGTCGATGGCCGTAAGGGTGTTGACTCGAGCGAGGTCGAAATTATAACCCGTAGTAGATTCGAGCGAGGACGAATTCTCCTTTCATTTGGCGATGGTTGATGGCCATAAAGGTGTTAATTCGAGCAAGGTTGAAATTATAACCTGTAGTATATTCGAGCAAGGTCAAATTCTCCTTTCATTTGGCGATGGCTGATGGCCATAAGGGTGTTAATTCGAGCGAGGTCAAAATTATAACCCGTAGTAGATTCGAGTGAGGTCGAATTATCCCTTTATTTGGCGATGGCTGCTGGCCGTAAGGGTTTTAATTCGAGCGAGGTCGAAACTATAACCCATAGTGTTAATTTTATTGGAGAACGTTGCTCGTCATTGTATTTTTTATGCGTGCGTCGGGGCAAGTCCCGGTTCACTTAATCTTACTTTCATTGGAGACTACTGCACGTTTCATGGGTGAGTCCTAGTTTTGGAGATTGTTTCTCAATAGTTGACTCGTGTTGAACCGTTTCTGCTATTTGTAATATGATACGGCTTAGAGGGCTTTGCTCGGTCTTTTCTTTCGAGATGGCGTGGGACGAAGCCTTTTTTCTGAGGTGTTCTTATGGTGTTCGTTCCTTGTTCACGTACCTAAGAGAGTGCTCGTGATCCTCTTGTGAACCAACAAGACAGCGTGATAAGTTAAAGCCAAACGAAATTGCCTTACCTTGGCCTGGCACGTCGGTGAAAAGAGGAATGACATTGTAGGGTCGCTCGCTTCGCCTCATACTCGAATGATGGTTTTCGATTTGGTAGCGGTGTTTGGCTTCGCCGTTAATCATGTCTAGGCTTCTCGTGGATTGGACATACCTCGTCCGTTAGGATATCGAGATCGAGTCCCGGCCCGGCCCCGTCCGATATGGGCAAAAAATAAGGGAAACATGTCATACTTTGTTCATAAATTTTCCAGTGCGTGTGGGTACGAAAATAAGGTAGGATATGCCCTCTATTCCAAAGGGTCAAAAAATAGGCTATCATCCCTTCCTAAGAGGCGAAAGCATGGGCCGGTTTACAAGGTGAATACGTCACATGGGATTATGGTCATACCAAGTGCATAGTGACCGTGATTCTACTTCAAACATACGTATGACGTGATAAACCCATCGCTACTGGTGAGGCGTGGGTTTTGCATAGACATCGGCCACTGTCATGCCCAAAACTTGGGAAGCGTGGATGGCACTCGGTGTCGCACTGTCCTGAGCGAACCACTCTGTAACTCATTCATTAGCAAGTTTGTCACGCCCCAAAATCAAGGACGAGACCGGCGCCTAACCGAATGAACCCGGTCAAGCAAACCTGATTTGCCTTTCCTATCCCACGCGTTACCCCGTGATTTCAATATACATAATTCATGTGAAATAGCCATTTATAACTTAAGCATAAACTTACGACTTGAATTCATTTCTACTTTTTATCATTTCCAACATATGATACCAAATACTTACAAAATACATACAACATTTACAACGTGGACCACGATTCTGAACCATACCATTACTTATAAAAAATACATATGTACACTACCCACATTGTGTGTACGGAGCCTCTACGAATACTAGAAACATAACATTACCTTCCGGAAACAAGGCCCCGGCTATACCTTACAATACAGAATAAACTCACAAGAAGGTGGCATGAACCACACATGGCCCCGAGAGGAAGTGGGGCTCACCAATACAACTGACGGAATGGAGAGGAGGCACTACGGTCGGTAGGCTGAATTACCTACTATGGAACCACCTACAATCATCATAAGAATGTAGAGCCCCCCGCAAAAGGGACGTCAGTACATTTGAATTGTACTGGTATGTATGAACAAACATTACTCTAAGTAAGATCAGCAATGCACAGATAAGAGGTAATCAACTTCATAAACGACTACCTGACTTATCCAAACAAATGGGGGTATTTCTTTTTCATTTTATTCTCCGCTTCCCATGTGGCTTCCTCGACTTACAAGCTTCGCCATAACACATTCACGGAAACAATCCCAACCCCTGAACTTATCTAACAAAGATGAAATCTAGATACCTCACATAAGTTAACTATCCATTAACTTTACCTTCAATAACTTCCACCGGGATGACACACAAAGGATCTCCAACTACCTTCTTAGACGTAGTCATATGAAAACAAAAAATATATGAGGAAAAGCTATGGGGAAACATCATACTCCTAGTGCGGCCTAGTGGGAAATGCGCTTATGTACCCATCCATTATCAATTCACATAACATATCCAGGGGAAAAATATTGAGAATAACCTGTTCACCCTCTTAAATTCTAAATCTTTACGCGAATACCCAAACTAAACCTGTGGTGACCTTTAACGATTTCTCTAGGATGTGCTATCATATATCGACCATAAAATTACCTATGGAATATGTGTGATTGACAGGGTGATGCTTCCTCTTTGACACGTTTGAACCTTCAATACCAAATAGATCTAATACAATGAGGAACAACGGAGTTCAAGATTGAGCTGGAATTATTCATGAATCCATTAATGTTCTAAGAAAAGTCTTTCATGAGGTTATATGCTAAGAGACACGAAGATTATTACTAAAAATCCTGACTTCGTTAACCATTGTGACGACATTAATTGTTAGACAAATGAAGCATAGAGGTAACTAGCACACATTGGTAAGGTGGGAACCATGTATGTGATCCTGAGATCTAAAAGAAGTGGGTCATCCTAGACATGAGATACACGGGAGGCATGATCGGGAGGATGAAGATGCTAGCATTAGTTATCCTTAGGAGGCTACGAGTTATGCATGGGATATAAACAATTGATCCTCTCCACACCTGTCCTGCCCGGCGATAGTAAGCTCTACGGAGGAGCGGTCAAGTACGTCAAACCGGTTGTCTCCTTGAGTGTAAGGAAAATAAGTTTAGCTCAAAATGGTAAGATTATCGCAACATGGTTGTGATAGAGACTTCAAAAGAATCACATGAAGTTGAATTACACTCCTAACATTAACTGACACAAGGGATCTATGCCACGTGCGCATGAGGGTGAAAAGGAAGTCAAACACCTATGAGATTATCATCATCCAAACAGCTTAACCCTTCCCGATGATTGACCTGATATGATGTAATTAAAGATATGACAACTCGTCTTCTGAATTAGAATTCTTATGGTACGTGCAGAAACCTGGAAGCATCTAATCTCAACCTTCTGCGAGTGAAACCATATAGCTTGGACATCTTAATATGGGGATGAAATCATGTATTAGTTAGAGGGGTTCTAGTGGTTAACATGATGCTCCGGGGAGAAAGAAAACTAAAACTCCTATCCAACCAGGGAGATGGAATGCCAAGGATAGAAGAACTCTCCTCACTGACAATGAAGAAATCAATGCTTCTAGAAGCCGAGAGTGCAAAGGCAACAGAACCCAATGGGATTTGTAACTATTATGGGCCAACATGGCCATACTCATAATGCACAATTGTAAGTGGGCAAATGTTATATCAATGAACCATCGTTCATTAAACATGAATACATATGAGCTATCAAGGCCTCTGACATTGACATACTGTACATAATAAACCTTTGTATACAAAGCCTCTAAAATTGTTTGACATAAAATGGGATAGGGTACCGGCCTACCCATAAGTCTATTGCAAAACACTGACACGATGACTTATAGATTTGGCTGCACTGCGAATTAGGTTGAGTCTTACCGATCCTTCGCTGAATGCTAACATTGTCTACTATGAGGGCTCGTCAAACTAATTGTCTATACCTTTAGGCACGAATGCAGCGTCTCCAACAAAAGGACATCAGTACGAGTAATGTAATGAGTATGTAAGGCACAACTGAAACATAACAGTAAGTCAACATTAATTAAGGACATAGAAGAAACACGGAGTAAAGGAATCAACCTGTAAGTCTTGATAGCTATGTAAATCATGAAATAATTATAACGTCATGCATATGTGTATGAATGTCATGTCGTGCATAGGTACATGTTCCATAACTTCATCAGGCCTCTGAGGGCATCCCATCATATCATCTCGGCCACTGTGGGAAAAATCATCAACGTATACCAGCTAATCAGGTGGTGGTGCGTATATAATGCCATAACCTTTCCCATTTCCTATATACATAGATATATAACGCCATCTGGTCATGGGTCAATGTAAGTGAATGCAATGCATGATAAGTACGTCAATAAAATCTTTCGGAACATCATAAGACCATTTTACCTTTGATTAATATCATGAAATAAACTTTATGAACTTACGTATTTTCTGAGACCCATGAACAGATGATAGAATAATATGACACATGGGGAAATCAAGAATATACGCATCTCTAGCATTTTTACAAATAGAGTAATTTATGGAAGTTTTGTATTTACTCGTTTCGTTCGTGTCGTATAGATCATGACATAGAGAAAGAATGAATAGCCTTTAACATACCTGAGCCGATTCTCTTGACAATACTTTTAATATACGTCAATTGCGACATTAAAGATAGCTATATACAAATTCTCATAAATGGACAGATTCTTACTGAAGTTCAGCGATCAAGTGCAAGCCATCATATGCATCAAACTTTGCACCATACCCCATTCACCATTCATTTGAAAACAAAGAAGAAACATGTTTGGTTTGACAACCGAACAGGCACTTAAATTTTGATACTTCTGGAATTTTTGTATTTCAAATCTTGTTTTTAGGTAGATATACACAATAACTATGCCTTGATCCCTAATGAAAAGATAATCTTATCTTCTAACAATGTGAGACCTAATGAAAATTGACAAAGAGTCGCTTCTTCAAGAAGTGGCTTGCTGCCACGTGGGATGGGTGGGGTGAAAAATTAATCTTATCCAATAATCAATTAATTAATTAGGAAATATCCCGTTATCCGATAATTAATCAATTACTCGCATAATTAAGAATTATTTTAAATTATTTAAAATTCTACTTATTTTTAATTTATTTTATACATCCTACTATCATGGTCATATGGTACCTTGTATGGTACTAATTCATCAATATCAGGTATTTTAGCTCGGGTCGTATTTTATCCCAAAATGACAAATTTCGGCCAACCTCATTTTCTTCAACTCGTTTACCCTCTCACCTTCACGACTTTACTTATCACTTGTTATAAACTTCATAAATACTTATAACCTCAAAAAATATTCTTGTCCTCATCTTAAAGTACTACTATTACAATATTAAAATAATAAATCGTGGTACCATATAAAATCAATACATATACGATTATTTTGTTAAAATATCCGTGTAAAAAAATTATATTTTCTCAACTTTTAGTTTTGCTAATCTCGTATAAAGAGTACAAATTCTCGTACGCTTAATTCTTAAAATGGTAAAAAGATAACCTTCTTTTCTTGTGAGAAAATAATTTTTATCTTTACAATAAAGAAAATCTCATAAACTTTCTCATATTATATGTATAATTTACCATATTCGAAAATAGTAATAATGGTAACTATCCAAAATATACTTATAAAACTTTTACTAAAATATTCCACTTAAAAGAAAATATCACACTAACATAATATCTAACGATATCAAGGTTGTAAACTTACAGGGTGTCATAATAACAATGTCTTAAACCCTTATAACCTCCTAATAGACATAATCCCTTTGAACTCATGTGGATTTACTACGATACATCCTAATGCTAAAGTACGAGATGTAACATCCTTCCCCCCCCCCCCCNCCTCGAATGTTAACTCTTTGAGATTTACAAAATTTTCACTAGGGTCTCCTCTGTAAATTACACTAAAACCCAAACTATATCCGAAGTCTCGACTACTCACACCTTTTCGTACTTGAGTATCTCGTATTTTCTTCACCTTTAGATTACATACCTTTCAATCTTGCATCATATCTTCTGTTTCTTCCATAATTCCCTTCCGCACAAGTAGAAATTATATCTACCCTTAAAGCTCTATTGTGATAGCATCTCTAGTGCATACAAAATTTGGTGAAAACTTTATACTGACTTCTAACGACTCAGCTCTATGGCACAATCTGAAAACAAAAGAAGGGTAACATTTCCTAAATACCCTATATCCTCTCAATAATAAATGTGGTGCGCAACATACCCATAAGTGAGACTCTATTAGGCACGAGTTTGTAGACTTCCCTAGGACACGACCTGCTCTGATACCACTTTGTCACGCACCAACCTTGGGAGGTGTGGGTGGCACCCGGTGCCGCACTGGCCCGAGCGAACCACTCTATAACTCATTCTTTTCTTTTGTAACTATTATAGGCCAACATGGACACAACTCGTAATGTACAATTGTAAGCGGGCAAATGTTATATCAATGAACCATCGGTCATAAAACATGAATACATATGTGTGATTACCCAAAAGGTCATCCTGTGTAATTTTAGTTAAATCTGTGTTCCTAGGCCGTGAAAACCTCCTTATATCTCACCACGATTTACGTGTGCAGCCCGAGCGTATATCCGGGAAGCCGTTATGTGAAAAATTGATAAAAATAATATTTTTGTGCTGAAATTTGAATAAAGTTGGCTTTGATCAAAATTTTGGTAAACGGACCCGGATCCATGATTTGATGGTCCCGGAAGGTCCGTAGGAAAATATGAGACTTGGGCGTATGTCCGGAATCGAATTTCGAGGTCCCAAGTTCGAGAAATGAATTTTTTAAAGAAAATTATTTTCTGATAAATATAAAGGTTTATGAAAATGAGAATTTATGTGAAACCTGTGTTATCGGGCCCGTATTATGATTTTGGAGCCCGAAACAGGTTCAATATGTTTTATATTTGTTATCTGTGAAATTTGGTGGGAAACGGACTTAGTTTGACGTGATTTGGATCGAAAATGGAAAATTTAGAAGTTTTGGAAGTTTAAAAGAATTTCATTGATTTTGAGGTCTAATTCGGTGTTTATGAGTTTATTTTGGGGTTTTGATTAGTTGAATAAGTCCTTAGGATGTTTTCGAGGTTGTGTGCATATTTGGTTTTGAACCCGAGGGCTCGGGTGAGTTTCGGTTAGGTGTCGAAGTGCAAAAACATAGAAAAATCTAGTGTAAAAATGCTTCTGGTGGTGTCTGGTGTCTGGTGTCTAACACTATGTGATCGCATAGGTTCTCCCGCGATCGCATAGTGTAGTGTGAGAGGTGGAATTCTGGTACTCTATGCGATCGCATAGTCCTGTCCGCGATCGCATAGGGGTATAGGAGAGCTGGGGTGGGGGTGGGGGCTGGGTAGATACGTTGTGCGACCACATACCCTTGTTCGCGATCGCATAGGGTGGGGTCAGTAAACCTGTGCGATCGCAATGCCTCATAACCCATTCCTCCATGCGATCGTATAGACCAATTCCGCCCAGTCATTTTAAAGACCAAAAACAGAACCCTTACACGGGATTCCACCATTTTTTCATAAACCCCTTCTTCTCCAAAGCTCTTAGGCGATTTTTGAAGCATTTCCTCACCATAATCTCTTAGGTAAGTGATCTTTAACTTGTTTTCTTCCATTTTCATCAACATCTATTAGGTTATAGGCCTAAAAACATGGAATTAAAGGTAGAAAATTGGGGTTTTGGGTAGAGTTAGAGCTTTTTGAATTTTTAGGAATTTAACCTCGTTTTGGGGTCGGATTTCAAAATAAATTGTATATTCGGGCTCGTGGGGGAATGGGTGATCGGTTTTTGGTCCGAACCTCGTGTTTGGACCAAGAGGGACCGGGGTCAAATTTTGGAATTTTTGGAAGAATGTTGACAAATCTATAATTAGGCTTAGGAATTGAATTGTTGAATAATTATTGATATTATTGAATCGATTATGTCTAGATATGATTGTTTCAGAGTCGGATTCGAGAGGAAAAGCGGTGGTAGAGGCTTGATTTGCATTCTTGGATCCGAGGTAAGTGTTTTACCTAACCTTAGTGATGCGAGACTAGAATTCATAGGTTAACATGTTATATGCCTTACAGTTTATGCGCATTAATGATAAAAATACACTTTTATGTGCTTAATGGAGTTTTTTTCATATGTAGGTGAATTGGAGATGGAAACCGAGCTAAATGGATGCAAATACGTCGAAAAGATGCTTGAGAGGCGAAGAGGGAACACCCTGGCCTTATCCAGGCATTTGCCTCCTAAAGCCAGGCTGGCCCTGGCGTTAGTGGGGCGTTTGCCTCCTAAAGCCAGGCCTGGCCTGGCCTTATCCATGCCTTAGAGCCAAAACGCCTGGTCTCCTGGTTCTGGTCAATTTCGAGTTTTGACGAATTTAAGTGTTTCCCAGTTGAAATAGAAGTCTCCTACACGTTCAGGGTTTGTCCTAAACTTATAAATAGACCCCAAAAACACAACTTAGAGGGAGATTCAAAGAGATTAGAGGGATTCGGACGGCAAGACATCAATTTGTACAGATTTTCTTCATTACTTTGTAGTTTAATTATGCAAGTTATTTTAGATTTGATTCTTTTGAACATGTTTAGCTAATTTCTTGTGGAACCCGTTGGGGGATAAACTTATTGTGATATTAATATAGTTTCGATTGATTGATTAATCTCTATTTGTTCAACTACGTTCTTGTTGTAGTTAATTGAATGGCCATCAATTAG
>MDKI01080219.1:0-18478 GCA_005239505.1 Nicotiana paniculata
ATATATATATATATATATATATATATATATATATATATATATGTGTATATATATACTAGATGACGTATCCGTGCGATGCACGGGCCCAATTGTCATTTTTTTTTCTTCTCCTTGTTTTTTTCCTTTTAATATTTCCTGATCTATTGCTAATTACACGCTTTCAACGCCATTAGGGAAAGAAGAAAGAGAAAAGTCTTTTGTGTAATAACGTATAGAACCACGATTACCTGTATTATTATTTATCTTTCACTATGTGTATTTTAATTTTTCTGAAATCGTATTACTATATCAATCACTTTGTAATACTTCTCGAAGTTTGATACTTTATTATACATGATTAGATAATAGTTCAAGTACAATTTAAATTATTTCTACATAGGGTCTACACATTTTTATTTTAAAAAAATTTTGCACCACCAAACTTAAAATTAATACTATAAATATTGACTAAAAAGTCAGTAGAAAATAAGTCGTGATGTATTTTTCTCATCGTTTAAATTGATATATAGTTTTATTCTTTTAGTATTTTTCAATTGTGTTAATGTATTACTTTTTCTTTTTATACTAATCAAAATTTGATTAATAAAACATATTAATTTTAGTCCCAAATAGTTGATGAAAAAGTATTTTTTTGGTTCTTTGAAATAATAATCGTTATATTTAATTATTAAGAATTTTTAACAAGAAAATTTATATTTTGTTCTAGTTAAATGACATAATATTAAAAATAAATTAAACTCTCGATCACTCTAATAATAAATACTTAATAAATAATACCATAGTAAATAATATTTTGTTCTAGTATGTTACCATGGTATTTTTAATCAGGTGAACATTTGAATTATAAAATCACCAAGAAGATAATTTTTCTTGTTAAAAGTACTTATTGAAAAAATAATAATAATAATAACAATCAAGTAATGCATTTATCGAAGATAGTGAAAGTTGAATGGAAAGTGGGGTTCACCTAAAGAATTTAGTAGTATGGCCACATTCCCACGACCAAATTTTTGAATCTAGTATACAAACAAACAATGAGCTAATATATTTAAAATGACCATTATGTCCTTGATGAACCTCCTCTTTTCTTTTATATATAATAGAAATATATAATCATGAACACAAAGATTGTGTTGGAAGCCAAAATGAGAAGGTTACGTCAGTTCATAATAAGAGAATGAGAAACAAAAATAAAGAAACATAAACCAAAAGTCCTTGTTCTTCTTACAAGAAATCTGACAAATCTAGAATTGCCTCCGGATCCTCTATGTATTCAGACTTGCACCAAAAACTGAAAGAAATATACCGTTCATCTTGATTTTCAGTAAAGGGCTGCTCGTATCTTCAAAACATTTTGAATTTCTCTCATCCATATTGTCCACCAAATGTTTGCTGGGACAGTTATCTTTGTTCACGGTACAATTTCCTCCTTTGTTCCCGCATGTCAACATATCAGAGGTTCTTCCAGGTATTACCAATCTGATTCCTCTGAGATTAATGAATAAGTCCTACAGCTGGCTAGTAATTCTACAATGAAAAATAAATGGTTTTGTCTTTAGTTTCTATCCACATAAGTATCATTTTGAACACAGTTGGAATCCTCTCCTTATGTGTCACAATCCAAATTTCCCTCCGTTGGATATCGTGATGGCACAAAGTCTTAGGGACTAGATAAGCCTAACAGTTACTTAATATCAACAATAATAAAAGGAAAACTAACAGTCTCAATATAGAATCTTGACAGAATTAACAAACTTTTTCAAAAACTGGTAATACAAGTCATAAGCTCTATGAATCTTCTATAACTTCTAAATACAACTGTTTGGAAATAAATACAACAGTTGAATAGAAACAGAAGGAGACTTCGAAAACTGCGAACGTCGCAACAGGTTACCTTGAGTCTCCTCGGCAATCATCCGCACAGCTACTAACAATCAAAATCTGGATCTGTGCAAACAAAAATACACAGAAGTGTAGTATGAGCACACCACAGTGGTGCCCGGTAAGTATCAAGACTAACCTCAATGGAGTAGTGACGAGGACTAGCCAAGACACCACTGGTCTACAAAATAACTGACACGAATATAGAAATAACCGAACACTCCATCTATCTACGAATTTACGGAGCAATTTACAACAATGACAATATAATGTGGAAGAAAATTACAGAAACTAACCACAAAACAGCATAAAAATATACACAAAGATGGATAGCAAAACAAGCCAAACCAGAAGAAAACACAACACAATAGAGAACTCCAATAACTCAACTCTACGTTTGTATGTTCACACTGAGCCTTAGCCATTAAAATTCATAAACTAGTGGAAGCCTTTAAACAGCGATTTATATGAAAAACTTTGCAAATATGCTCATTTTAGTATAGAAGGCTCTCCTTTGAAAACATACTTTCTCCAAGTGTATATATATAAGTATATTTAATAGAGTGAAATACCAAAAACATAGTTTCTTTCAAACTACAGAATTTCCAACGATGTTTTCCCAAATAAATGTCCTCCAAATATCATTTTATGCAAGGCGAATGCTTTTCAAATATACCTTCGATGTAAAAGTCATTCAAATATAATCATTTCGAAACCATTACTTTTTCAATAATACTTTTCAATAAAATCTCGAAATCATAATTTCCTCAAGATAAATCTATCGGAACCCAATCCGTAACTCAAAACTTGCCAAACAGTACAGGAGGAACACCAAGTCTTGTCAATAAATGCAGTAAGAGATCAGTATGAATATCCAAATTTAGAATAATGGAATATTAACTCTTAAACAAGTGCAGTAAATATCAAACAGGAACAACGGAAATAATAAGCAAAGACAAATGCACGGCATCACCCTTCGTGCTTTTACTCTCATCCTCACAATAAATATATGGAAACGGCAGGGCATGTCCCCTCGTGCTAAATAACATAAACATGGCACGGAATTTTCCCTCGTGCTAAAATAATATAAACACGGTACGAAATGTCCCCTCGTGCTAAAATAACATAAACATGGCACGGAATGTCCCTTCGTGCTAACATAACATAAACATGGTACGGAATGTCCCCTTGTGTTAACATAACATAACATGGCACGGAATGTCCCCTCGTGCTAACATAACATAACATAACATGGCACGGAATGTCCCCTCGTGCTAACATAACATAAACATGGCACGGAATGTCCCCCCGTGCTAACATAACATAGCATGGCACGGAATGTTCTCTCGTGCTAACATAACATGGCACGGAATGTCCCCACGTGCTAACATAACATAACATGGCACGGAATGTCCCCTCGTGCTAACATAACATAAACATCAAATTGGCAAAGGAAATCAACAGTAAGAATCATAAATCACAACATCCCGACAAGAAAATCAACAATACAAACAATATCATTAACAACACAAATAGTAATAAGAACCATACCATCCCGGCAAGGGAGTCAACAACGAAAACAACATCATCCCGGCAAGGGAAAATAACTATAACCAATCTCGCCTAAACAGTTAACTTCATGGAATAAAACTCAGCTTAAGCAAGGGCCCGGTAATAGGCAACATCAAGGAAACATCAACCACACAAATATTTATCAACTAAACTCAAGTACCACACAAGGGAAAAATCATATAAATCACAATGTAAGACTCATGGGCATACTTGATACCAACGAAACGGATGTTCTAACTACAGCTAAACAACTATACAGCTAGATAACACTAACATAGTCAATTTGGCAGTTTTAAGAAGCAGATATAGCATGGAGATAAGAGCGGTAAAAGATTCAGTTAAGTCAATTAAGATCAAATAGCCAACGAAGGAATCCAAAAGCAAATAATTCGAATCTAAGCAGAAAAGGATGAAATTAACAACCAAGGATTCAAATGTATCAATTACAACACATAAACAGGTAAAAGAACCTACGAATCCTAAAAGTCCAATCTAATTACAAATAAGTACGAGTGCACACTCGTCACCTCGCATACTCGGACTACAATCAACAAGGAAGACTCAACCCTAAAGGGTAGTTCCCCCACACAAGGTTAGGCAAGATACTTACCTCAAAGACGACAACCCGGTACTCCAAAGTGAATTTTTGGGGTGAAAATACCTCCAGACGGCTCAAAAATCAACTAAAACAACTTCAAAATACACATAACACGTATAAGGAACTATTCCGAATAATAAAGTTTCAAACTTTACAAAATTATGAAAATCGGCCCAAAAGTTGACCCCCGGGCCCGCTTGGTCAAAATACGAGGTTCGGACCGAAACCCGATCACCCATTCACCCATAAGCCTGAATGTATAATTTATTTCGAAATCCGACCCCAAAACGAGGTCAAATTCTCAAATAATCAAAAATTCCTAACTCTACCCGAACCCCTAATTTTCTACCTTTAATTTCATGTTTTTAGGCCTAGAATCTAATGGGTGTTGATAAAAATGGAAGAAAACGAGGTTAGGATTACATACTCAAGAGGCTATGGTGAAGGAACTCTTCAAAAATCGCCTAAGAGGTGTGGAGAAGATGAAGTTTATGAAAAATGGTGGAAATCCCGTAATATGCATTCTTTTTTTAGGCTTAAATAACTGGGCGGATTTTTGGTCTATGCGATCGTGAAGTAAGTAATGCGATCGCATTGTAGACTAGTTTTTAAGCTCCGCGATCGCGAAGGAGCATGTGCGATCGCACAGTTCTACTGCCCAGCTATCCGACCCTCCTATACGATCGCAAATATACCTATGCGATCGCATAGTGCAACAGATTCTCCCCCCACTCACCCTGCTATGCGATCGCGATTGTGCCTATGCGATCGCATAGTGTTAAACACCAGACACCAGAAACAGCCTCCAACACCAGATTTTTCTATGTTTTTGCACCCCGGCACCTACCCAAAACTCACCCGAGCCCTCGGGGCTCAAAACCAAATATGCACACAACCTCAAAAATATCTTACGGACTTATTCGTGTAATCAAACCACCAAAATAACATTAAAAAAAACAAAGTAAACCTCAAAATCAATGAAATTTCTTAAAACCTCTTTAAACATCAATTTTGCATTTACGGTCCGAATCACGTCAAACGGATTCCGTTTCTTACCAAACTTTACCAACAATACACATAAATTATATTGAACCTGTACCGGGCTCCGGAACCATAATACGGGCCCGATACCACAGGTTTCACATAGAATTTTATTTCAAAATCTCTTATATTTTTCAGAAAATAATTTCTTTTAAAAATTCATTTCTTGGACTTGGGACCTCGGAATTTGATTCTGAGCATACGCCGAAGTCCCATATTTTCCTAAGGACCCTCTGAGACCGTCAAATCACGAGTCCGGGTCAGTTTACCAAAAATGTTGACCAAAGTCAACTTTATTCAAATTTCAACACAAAAATATCCTTTTTATCAGTTTTTCACATAACGGCTTCCCGGCTACACGCCTGGGCTTTGCACGCAAATCGAGATGAGTTAGAAGGAGGTTTTTGCAACCTCGGAGCATAGAATTATCTAGAAATATATGGGATGAACTCTTGGGTCATCACGATCTCCCCCTCTTAAACAAATGTTCGTCCTCGAACGTGCCAAGATTCACCTTGAACTCATCCAATCACTGACTATATACTTCCAACATATAACTGTGGGTGATCCCAAATCTCCCCAACCCACATAAGCCCGATGAAACAATCACAACCGCAATATAGCCTTCCCATCACCGCTTATAAGCCCCATACCTCTACTTCTCACCCTCTACTTATTTACAACATAATCGATTCTAAATCAATATCCGGCATTAGCCTCAACCAGCTGCATCAACTCATGACTACACCCATAAGGCACGGCCACACAACATATCACATCACACATAGGCTCAAATAACACTTTTGATCACAATAGCTGCCCGAAATCAAATCAACATTGGCAATAAGCCTCACATCTGAAAGAACTTCATTTCCAAGCCCCATATTACTGATAATGATGCAAATAATAAGAAGACTTCACCATTAAACACCCGAATCACCAAGCCACAACTAACACCACCGGGCACACATTCTGCAAGTTAAACTAAAGAAGCACATAACAAAATGACTGAATATGAATATATAAACATATAAAGGAACTATCAAACAAGCCCATATGCATAACTCTCTATCAAATACTGACTTACCGAAAGCGATATAACAAGGAAGAATATGAACAAATCACAAGGATTCCATCCTGATAAAATTCCCACCGCGGTACTCAGCTCGGTCCAAACATATCGAATCACAACTATCACGAGGATCTCGCCCTCAACTCTGAATCACATACCGAAAATATATCATACCAAGTGAAATTCCTCCACTAATTTATCTCAGCTGATAAAATCACAAAGCCAACTGAACTCACATCTCGATGGAGTATCAAATCACAACTCGTAAACAAAATACTCAGGAAAATCACATAAAGCTTACCACGAAGAACAACAAGGACTCACTTCCAATTTCACTACTATCAGAATTAAATAAACAACGATAGACACGGCTACTACTCATAGAATCTCCCAACAGGAGCAAACACAAAATAGAGTGCAAAACATGAAACTCAACCACAAATGAAACAACAAACAAGGGAAACACGTTCTGACCAACAGAACTAAAGTGAAATACAACTGGTGCTCCTCTGTAACACATCAAAACATACCTGATTGATGATATTTGGCATAATGACCTCTAGGTTACTATATGAAACACATAAATGGGTCCCCCTCTCTTGGGCGCCCTCTACTCACCTAAATACCCTGCTATAACACACCTGCCTGAATCCTGGAATGATCTCTCACCCTGTGGCTAACATCTCCACACTGAAAACAACCTCTCTGCTGACGTGGCTGTAGAAACTGAGCAACACAAGTACTCTGAAACCCCCGAGCACCTGGAACCCCATACGAAGCTGGAATTGAAAACTGAACTGGCTGACCCACAAAACCTCCACCACATCGCACCCTGCCTCCATAATAAGGACCAGTAGACCCCTCCGGTCTATGAGGCCTCCTCGCCTCCCTAAACTCTCTCTCCTGATCTCGTATGTCCTCTCACTCCCGGTCCCACGTGCTCTAAAACCGACGAGAGATCCCTGCTACCTGCTGAAACGAGGCATCCTAATCTAACTCTCTAGTCCCGTTGAACCGAATATCATGTCTGAATCTCTCAATGACTCTACGGACTCATCTCCTAACTGAAGCAACCAAGGGAGGTGCATATCTAGCTAACTCACTGAATCTAACGGCATATTCCAATAGTGACACTCATATGGATCCTAATTCTAAACTTCTGTCAGGAAGGGGGAGCCATTTAGCGATCCTGCAACATATAGGCGGCTGGTTGGTAAATTAAATTACCTACACAGTGACTAGACCTGACATTTCCTTTCCTGTGAGTGTTGTAAGTCAGTTTATGGATTCTCTCTATGATAGTCATTAGGATGTTGTTTTCTGTATCTTTGGTATATAAAATCAGATCCAAGCAAAGGACTATTGTTTGGGGGTCAAGGCCATGAGCAGATCATGAGATACTCAGATGCTGATTGGGCAGGATCATCTTCTAATACACGTTCTACGTCTGGATATTGTGTTTAAGCAGGAAGTAACTTGGTATCTTGGAAGAGCAAAAAATAGAATGTCGTTGCTCGGTCTAGTGCAGAAGCAGAATATCGAGCAATGGTTATGGAAACATGTGAGATAGTTTGGATCAAACAGTTGCTCAAGGAGTTGAAATTTGGTGAGATCAGCCAAATGGAACTTGTGTGTGATAATAAAGTTGCCCTTCATATTGCATTGAATCCGTGTTCTATGAGAGAACTAAACATATTGAGATTTACTATAACTTCGTCATAGAAAAGATACTCTCAGGATATATTACTAAGTTTTTGAAGTCAAATGATCAGCTTGCAGATATTTTGACCAAGTCCCTCACTGGTCCTCGTATTAGTGATATATGTAACAAGCTTGGTACATGTCCTATAGGTAATAGGTGTAGGTTATATATTATGTGCACTTATAAATATGGTTCATTGTATTACAAGTAACATCAATAATAGATTTTTCTCCCGTGCTTCTCAAAATCACCATTAGATAGTCATTTTCCAACCAATTATCCTCCCATAACAAAATTTTCCCTGTCATTCCTCACATGAAACTTCACTCTGCCTTTGAGATGTAATCACAACATCCTAATAGATTCCCATAAACTAACACCATAAGGAGTTGTCACTTCTCTAGTCATCCAGAACCCCCCTTTGTCATACTTTATTTTTATCACGGTGCCCCATAAAGCTTGTTCTTCTCTTGTGAATCTCCACAACTATTTCATTAACAAACATTTATTTTATTTTTTTCAAATTTCTAATTCCCAACCCTCCTTCTCTTTTGCTGATGGTCAAGTTTTTCCATTTAACCAATTGAATGCCTCTATTCTCTTTGTTGCCCTGCCATGAAAAATTCCTTCTCAGTGCATCTAACCTTTTTTCCACAATAATAGGTAGGGGGAAAAGGAACATCATATAGGTTCCATTAATTGATTCTATAACTCTGGAGTTTCTTATGTATTAATTCAAAATGAAATATTCCTAGTGTCCTTTATATTAGTCCTAAGGAAAAAGACGCTCTGTTATATTGAAGAACAGATCTTAATTTAGACAAATTAATAACTTGTGTTTGTGATAATTTATAATATACATATGCTTGTGACAAGTAGGATAAATTTAAAAAAATATATATGTGAATTTTTCTTACTAATATTATAAAGTGACTTTTTTATAGTCGAAATAAAGTGAATTTTTTTTTATTATTAATTTTTTCTTGATTTATTTCATTATTGGAAATGTATTTACCAATCAATTAGGGGGAGTGCATCCAAGATAAAGTTTATTAAAATCAACCTGCCTCCCAAAGAAAGATACTGAGATTTCCATCTTAACAATTTTTTCTCATATCTTTCTATAACTCCGTACATATGCCCTTGGATTTTCTCTTTGCTCCTAAGGGCATTCTCAAGTAAATAGTTGGAATGCTTCCTATTTCCCCACCCAGTATGTCCGCCTTCTGCTGCAATCTGATCACATTATTTATTGGGAAGATCTGACTCTTTCTTCAATTAATGTGCAATCCTGAAATAGCTTAAAAAGACCAAAATAACCCTTAAGTATCTCAATTGGCTTTGTTCATCATCACAGAAGATTAAAGTATCATTTGCATATTGTAAGTGAGTTATTTCCAGTCCATCTGCATGTTTTTAGCCATATTAAAACCATTAATCCAGCTATTCCTTTGTGCAGTCTTTATCAAGTTGTTCAATCCTTCCAATATATAAGATAAATAAGAAAGCAGACAAAGGATCAACTTGTCTCAATTCCCTCTGAGAAGAGAAGAAACCTTCAGGAGAGCCATTGAGAATTTCAATGCACTTTATACAAAACTTCATCCAACAGATCTATTTTCTACCAAATCCCATCTTATGTAGAACTCCAAGTAGAAAATCGCAATTTACATGGTCATGGGCTTTTTCGTTGTCTAGATTACACATCATTTCTGATTTCTTTTTCTTTAGTCTGGAGTCTATACATTCATTTGCACTCAACACAGCATCTGTAATTTGTCGTCCTCTTATAAATGCCTTTTGTTGAGAGTCCACTAATTTATGCATCATTTTTTTAGTCTTTTAGTCAAGATCTTGGAAATCAACTTGTAAATACTCTCAGTTATGCTAATAGGTTTGGAATCCCTAAGCTCTTTTACTCCGTTCTTTTTGAGAATCAGAACCACATAAGTGGCATGTTGAAACTTTTTCAAACAATGAAAATTCTTAACTGCAGCCATCACACCTGCCTTTGCCACTGCCTAGCATTTAACAAAAAACCACATTGTATATATATTTGGCCCAAGAGCTTTGTCAGTTGCACAAAGTTTCAGACACTAAAACTTCATCCTCCTCAAATTGGATTTGTAGGTTCAGTTGTTCCACTCTAGATATTGTAGGATTGTTCAGGTAGGTCTTCATTCCTCAGTTTTGGGAGTAAAATTTCTTATAATTGGTCAATGATCTCCCTTCTAATATTACTTGATTCTTCAGTGCTTACTCCTTCCACCATTAGTCTGACAATGTTATTCTTTCTCTTGCGTGCATTGGCTACTCTTTAAAATAATCTAGTGTTCCTGTCACTCTGCTTTATCCACAAAGCTATGGACCTTTGCCCCTTGGCTATCTCTTCCTTTTTAGCATATTCTTTAAATTCCCTGCTCAGATTTGCTTTTATGGTGAGGTCTTCTTATTCAAGTTTCTTTGTTGATGTACATCATTCAGTGCACTAAATTGATTTAAGATAGTAGTTTTCTCCCTCTCTAGATTGCCATAGTATCCAGGCTCCACTTTCTTAATTTGCTTTTGAGAGCTTTTAACTTCCCTGCTAAAATATAGTCTGATCTATCTGCAATGTCAAAAGAGGTCCACCAAGTCTTTACTCTATCACTGAAACCTTCCATCTCCAACCACCAATTTTCAAACCCAGTTACCATAATTTAAAACTAGTGGAGAGTGGTCTGAAACAACTCTGGGTAGGATTTCTTGCTTGATGTTTCAAAACATATCATCCCAATCCTCTGTCACCAGAAACCTGTCAATCCTCGATGCCATCTCCTGCTTATTTCCCCCAAACCATGTGTAGTTGCCCCATTCCCATTGTGGTTCAATCAACTCCTTATCATCAATAAACTCTAAAATTCTCTTACACACTTCATCTTTTCAGAGAGGAATCTAACTATATTAAAATCACCAGCTAAAATATGTGGCCCATCGAATAGTCCCCAAGTAGTCCCAATTTCCCATGGAAAAACTACCCTCTATAGCCCCTCAAAACTTTAATAGCCCATATTTTTTCCCATTGACACGAAATGACCCTCTGGCGCAAACATATTACATCCAATAGCCCAAAATGTCTGTTTTGTATATTTTTTGTATAGTGACGGTCTATTTTGTATAGTGATAGTATATTTTATATATTATTTTGTATAGTGACAGCCTATTCAGTATATAATTTGTATAGTGACAGTCTATTTTGTATATATTTTGTATAGTGATAGATTGTCTAGTAACAATCTATTTAGTATATTTTTGTATAGTGACAGTCTATTTTGTATAGTGACAGTCTATTTTGTATATTTTCTGTATAATGACATTCTATTTTTTGTATATCTATTGTATATAAATCAGATCTTGCAAGGTCTCCATGGCCTTCATTGTGTCTCAAACCCTAGAATTCTTCCAAGAATTTGAAACCCAATAAAATCCCTAAAGATTAGAAAGAAAAAAGAAACTAGAATCTACCGTATCAAAATCGATTGATTTAATAAGGCACAAGAATCTGGTCCTAGTCATTTTTTCCCAGTCGAAAAGGTTTGAACCAAGAACGAGGAGAAGATTCTGGTATCCTATGGTTTTCGGTTCTGTAGTTGGTTGCATCATCTTCTCTGACTGCTGATTGCTGCGGTGGAAGAAAGAGAGAGAGAGAGAGAGAGAGAGAGAAAACGTGGGAAAAGGAGAGGTGAAATCGTCGTTACCAGTTGGTTGGTGGTTCAATACGGAGGCGGCACTTGCAACGGCGGCGTTCGGTAGCGGCTTCTTCGGCTGAGGAAAATGGTATGAACGATGAGGGAGAAGGAAGTTAGGGTTTTGAGTGGTAGTGGTCTTGGGCTAGCTTTTTAATTAGTTTTGAGCTGTTTATTGTATGGTTTATTTTGTGGCTAGCTATTGTCATTAATTTTTTCCGGATGGCTACAAATAAAGTTTGTTCATTTCCCATTGTACCTCTTGCCTTTCTTTGTCACAGTTAGGGGCATAATCCCCTGTTAAATGCCAATTACAGTCCTTGCAATTGAGAGACAAATTTGCATGTTAGGGTAAATGCTCAATAGCCACAACCTCCCCCTCCCAAACTTTGCTATCCCACATCATTAGGATACCCCTCTAATTTCACTGACCCTTGTGCAAATTTGACTCCCTTATTACCCCGTAATTCTTTGATTATACCTGTAATATCACCTTCTAATTTTGTCTCTTGAAAACAAAAAATATCAGCCTTCCATTTAAGGATCAAGCTGTTTATCACCCTTCTCCTATCCCTGCCCTCACATTTCATGATAGAATTTTAATATTCACTTATCTACCTTGAGTCGAAAATAACCTGTTGAGTTTGACTAGTATAGACATCTACAATCTTAAATATCAATATGAATCAACCTGTTATAACGTATAACTTGTCACACTTCTCAAGCTATAATCCCACTTTTTATGGAGAGTTAAATGTAATTATCATTTACTTGCTTGATTAATTCTTTTATAGAAGTTAAAGTCAATATATATCCACCTATATACACTTTTGTTTTCGCTGAGACAGACTAATATTTTTCAACCAAATATCAAGTCAGGCAAACCCCTTGTAAGGAGTGATTTAGCAATGCCGACCACAAAGAGTAAAACAAAGAAGAGAGCGTAGAGCCCATGATCACAGATTTCAGAAAAATCAATCATAGCTTTTGATGAAGCGAAAAATCTTTTCTTTTCCTTTTATCATTCGCTCACAGTACACAGAAGATACAAACAGAGATGTCATGTTACATAAACAAATTCACGTGTTGTTCAATTATTATACAGCTGTTTCAACTATACCTTATAAAAAACATAGTAAACAAAAACTTTTTTACATCATATAGATGGTGATATATGCTAGTTCAAAATTGTTCATAGATATTCCAATAAATCTTCTTGCTTCTGCAAATCCCATATCACTACCTTTCCATCAAGTCCTGAAAAGTTATCGAGGATTGATGACATGAAGCTCCGAATAACAGAAAAGGGACTGCTTTAGAGTGCATGCAATTGCAAACTAACCTGAAGTGCTGAAACGGGTGACACTAGATTTTCTCTGTTTTGCAAGTGGTAATATGCAACTGGAATTCCCAAGATTAAAAAGAAAAAAAGTGTTGATGTAAGATTTGATCCTGAACTATTAAAGGCTGACATGGAAGACATGAAAGAATGTGATCATGTTGAAATATTACTTGATACAGTTGTCATGAGCGCCTCTTGACTGCTCAACATTGTTGTTGGCTGAATACTTTGATTGACCATAGAATTTCCCAAATGCTTCAGAAAACTGTGAAATATATGGAGACGAGAGACAGATAAAGAACTATGATAAAACTGAACAACAAGGAAATCTCAGTACCAAATACACTAGGCATAGGCTATAAGGACACGGAAGCCGTCGATGAAGTTTGAAGGTAGAGCCAGTTCTTGGAATAAGTACCTGTGATCCATATTTGGCACTTGAAGACGCTGCTTTCCGCTCATCAAGGAATCTCAAGAAACTCCTGAAGCATAAAAAACAAATTTAGTTAATTACCTCCTCAGTACTAAAGTAGATTGAAGATTTCACAACAGTTCACCTCTAGAGGCACTAGATAACAGAGTTCACATTTACTGATACTGACATAGGTATTTCATGTAATCCTTCAAAATAAAATAAAAACTTGCTGAAAGTTGGATAAACCCATGTTGGATACACCCTATACCTGAGTCTATCAAACACAGGGCATTTTTAGTTTGGGTTCAATTGGAGTACTACTACATCTAATCGAGTAAATTACCAGCACTCAAGTGGGAAAAGAGAAGCTTCAAGAAGAAACAAGGGAGAGTGAAAAATTCTTTCACTACATAACTTACACTTCTCCAAGCATTTCAACATGTCCTTAAAACTAAATAGGCAATTTTCCATAGAAAATGAAGAATGGATGTAGTTTGAGGCTCATAGGAACGAACAGTAATGAGTCACACCACTCTAAACAATTATCAGTAGAGGCACTAAAGCAACCCCCAAACCACCCCACCCCACCCCACCCCCAAAAAAAAGGAAAACAAGAAATAATAGAGACCAGTAAGGAAGCAAGCCTTGCAAGTTCCAGATATTCAACATACCAGAGTCCACTCTCATCTGCCACAAATACCATTGGGTTGCAATCAAATCCCACACCAACAACCATCCTTTCAGAAAGGAACAATACCTGCAAGAGAAGTCCTGATTAAACAACAAATATTAAGATCTGAAAAAGACAAAATTAAAAATGAGATAGGATTCTGACCCACATCGCGAAGAGGCAAATCGCGGATTGCTACACTTTGTGCTGCAGCAGAGGGACCAACTTCATCAACAAAGTATATCATTGAGTTATGACCTGAGAGATCATCCAATACCCAACATCTAAGCTGCATTAGTATATTACATGGGAAAATGTGGGAACTTAGGCTAAAACCAAGTAAAATAAAAATAGAACAATTGAGCAAACAAACACAGTAAGCGACTGCAACCAAAATGAGATAGTTGAAGCAGTGTCAAATCTAATCCAAAAATAATGCATAAGCCAAAGAAGCAAGGAAAGGAATATCTGACCTACATATGCTAAGGTATTGCCACTTGGGGACCATCTGACACCAAAAGCCCAGCAAAAGCAGAGATCAAGCTGGACAATTTGCTGCATTAATATGAATAAAAGATATATTACTCTTTCTATGAACATATAATGAAAATAGGACAGAGGAATGTCATCTAGAATTTAAAAAACAAACATAAGAACTAGTGTTTTCTGATGTCTGTCAGCCAATTGCTTAGAATACTGTCGTGCAAGAAATACAATTTTCCAAAAGAAGAAACGATTATCCTCTATTAGTACCACATGTCACTGTCAAGCTTTGAGATAGCCTGTTAATAGGTGCTGCCAATCAACCAAATTGAATGAAGAAATGTTACTGTATTAAAAACAGTTAAAAGCACAGAAAATACATGGTATTGCAAGGGCTAAAGTAACATCAACACAGAAAGGAGGAAAGCACATCAAGAGTATGAAAACAATAAAACTAGGATAGAAAAACAGTTTGAATTCAAAGCTGCATGGAACTTTATTCAACAATGAGGCATGGGAAACTATTTTAGCAATTTTCTCTCCGACACTCGACTTGCCTAAATTGTCAGAATTGTATCTGGATAGGAAACTTCGCACATGGACAGAAGAGTAGAATCATACAGCTTTTAAAGGTTGGGATAGTTTAAAACCACAAATAGTTATAAGAAGAGAGTTCAGATTTTGGAAGCTAGCTACTTTCTTTTTGTAGCCAGAAATTGGATCTGCTCCATGCCCATGAAGTGTCAGTGTGCCTTATTCTTCTGTTCCCGGTTTATTAAGTCTCTGATGTTTCAGATGTAAGTCTTTGACTTTCTGCTTTCCACAGGAAAGTAAGTGAAGGTCAACTTCTTTTGCTTTCAATACAAATCCATCTGAAACAGTTCAGTACTTCAGTTGGCAAAAGAAAGAACTCTTATTCAGTCAAACATAAAAGTTATGCCCTCCAGGTTTTAAGATCATAATTTACTTTCCCAGTGAATAAGTTAGTATATTTATGAGGTTCTCTTCTAAGGACTGAAGGAGGGTATTCAAAACAAACTTGTTACGGGTAAGATATAAGCAACATATTTCTTTGAACATAAAGAAACATACAATTGGATAAGCAGGGTTATAAGATAAGATTCAGACCTCTCCAAATTTGGTATCTGCAGAATTCCCCATTGCAGAGTCCCTGATTCATCGCGTGAGTAATTATAAGAAACCGTGACAATACTGAAGAAATCTAACTGAATGGAGAGAACACCATTTTGTTAAACATACTTTGCATCGACACCTTTAATGAATGTTGAAAATACTCGACATTTACCATCAGTGGACGTTGTTGCTAGGAGAATCTGCAGGAATATTTTACCAAAAGTTCGGTTAATAGACTAGCTAACCCTTATAATAAAATAAAGTCACTGAACCTATAGTAGAGAGTGTATCAACAGTTAGTTCAACAATTATCTTGACACAAAACATAAGATTTACCAAGATTTGGCAGTGGGCCAAAACAAGCAAAGTTAGCTTTGTTATAGGGATCAATACGAATGGGCCGCATAAAGTATCAATAAAATGGATGAAATATCACATATTCCGAAGTTTTATTAGCCGAGATCTATGACAGGTCATAGGGGCTCAAAATGCTCCTCGCATTCACACCACGAGAGATTGGTGATAAGATAATATCTCCTACGTCAGCAGTCAGCGGGCCCTTAAATTTCTTTCAAGATCACATTTACATTTTATTTAATAAGCAACATTACCTTCTTCCAGTTAACTCTACGCTATAATTAGTCATGACCAGTTTTGCTTCCACTGATTAAGCGAACAAAAGGGAAAAAAGCAAAGAGGAACCAGACCATCAACTCTGAGGCATTTCCTTAAGTTAAGCTTGGAATGCAATATTCCAGCATTTAGGGCAGCTTTCAACTTCTAATATTACAAAGAGAAAGAGATATATGGGAATTTTCGTGAGGATTGTAAGGTTACTTAAGTTTGTGTCAATAAATTCATAGCAACTGTTCGGCAATAATGGAATACTTAAAATGACAGAGCTGCAAGCTGAGAGAAAGAATAGTCCTCACATCCTTCGTTGAAAATATTTTGCAAAAAAACAATGCAACTATTAAAATGAATGTCAGGGTATCCTTTTGCTGCTACGTGATGCAATACAATATATAGAGAAACAGACGCACATTATTCGGATGCCAGGCAATACTTGTTACGGATGAATCATGCCTTTTCCTGATTAGCTTACTCACCCACCTGTGAAAAAATATAAGATAAAATTAGACATGTTCCTGTAAAAGATCGTTACTCCACACGTAATGACTAGTATAAGTGTTAGCTAGTGTGTAAAGCAAGATGTCAGTATATCTTTCACCGTCATAGAGGTCTTTTCGTTCATCTTTAGTCATAAAGTTTGGCTTGTCTACAGCTAAGGATTGACAGCATACCAAGTTCACATATAACATTGTCCTATGCATGAACCACATAAACTACACCATCAGGAGTGGGGCTTTTTTGTTCATCCTTAATCATAAAGTTTGGCTGGTGTATACCTATGGATTGACAGTACTAAATTCACACTTTCACAGATAACAATGTCCTGTGCAGTAACCAGATAAACTACATCAACAAACTAAGAGTGAAATACCAGCCAAGAAAAACTGCTCTTAGTCTAAAAGGGCAAGATTTCGATGATGCTACGGTATGAACAACTTCAATAGAAGCACATTCTACAGTTTACTGAATGTGAATGATGAAACTCATGCATCTAACTAATGTGACCCCAATTCTAAGACATGGTAGTATTTACACATACAAAACCATCCGTGCATGTCATTCTTGCTCCACCACGTTTGCTAAGGATTTAACTTGTTCAACTTTCAGACGGAGAAGTAATATTACCAGTTATTTTCTTGCTCATAGTAGCATATACAAACAGTTTTAGCCCCACTTCCAACAGCAAACTTGTTTTCTGCAAGAACATTTTAATTAGGCAATGAAAAAAACTGAAGCAAGTTCATTGTTTCATGTCAGAAATATGCTAGCTTGATAGAAGATTAAAAATGAGCCCAGTTGCACATCGTCTGTGACTCTGTAATAAGAGTTTTTAAACTGTGTAATGTGTACACTTCGAAAATAAAATAAGATGAATATTGATGACTGAGTTTTCTGAAGTTAATAAATTCAGAATAAAACGAGACAAATAAGAACATACAAAAAGAGGTAAAGCCATATACGTGAAGTCAATTTGACATAGAACATCTTGCAGAAGAGGGGTCCACAAACTTGTAACTGATGTCGTATGTGTGAAAGAAACACAGAAGACACACAAATCATATTTTATGTACCGGTCAGTGGCTTCTCAATTGTGGAATATGTTAATATGCATCTATGAGGTGATGTGAGTAATTCCCAGGACAACGAAGGATGTATTGCTTGTCTGGAGGAGAAGGGGGTTGAACAAATGCAAAAGGAGTGTATCAGATACCATACCAGCACGTATTTGGTGGTTTTTGTGGAAAGAAAGAACTCTAAGATGCTTTAACAGGGAAAGGAAGTTATTCGAGAACTCAAAAATAGAGACTTTATAATATTGAATAGTTGTTTTAAGCAAGAAAAGATGTTAGAATTTAATAATGTTTTCCAAGAGCAGTCTCTGATCATGGATTGTATATTCAGACTTTTGAAATCAGACGCACTGTCTTACTGCAAATTTTAATAGAATCTATTTACTTCATCAAAACAAAAAGAAGAGCATACAGAAAGACAAAGATTTAAGACGGAGTTGAATACCTTTTGGACTCCACTGCACACAAAGTGCTGCACGATTTAGCCTGAGAATAACCAGAGTAGGAACCCACCCTGACGCTTCTTGGTTCCAAACGTATCTACAGAGAATATTATTCTCTTCAACACATAAATTCATAATAGATAACCCACATTGTGCAATCATAGAACAAGCCCTCCCTCCCTCCCTCACCCCCCCC
>ML362378.1:0-32919 GCA_005239505.1 Nicotiana paniculata
ATATATATATATATATATATAAAAGATCAATTCTCCTTATTACCATGCTGGTTTGCTAAAGTTATTAGGGTATTGTTTTTAGTATAGCAATGTTAGTGTCACGATCCAAAATCCATAAGGTCGTGATGGCGCCGGACACTACTGTCAGGCAAGCCAATAATTAAATGGTCAAATTAAATTTCCTGTTTTAGCATTTTTGAAATCATTACCTTTCACTTTATTACATAATAACTTAATAAAATCCGCTAAGTAAATACAACAATTTAATATTCCATTTTTATAAAATACACCCCAAACACACCCCAGAACCAGGTGTCACAAGTGCATGAGCAAATTCTAAGAATTTCACAAATACTACAAAGTTTGTCCGAAATACAAATTGGACGAGGAATTTAAAATGAAAATAAATACAATATGAGGGAGAATCTGTCAGCTGCGGATTGCCTCCGGATGATGCAGCTCGCCTAAGTCTCCAAACCAGCCACATCGCTATGAAATTACTTGTGGAATAAAAATGCACAGGAAGTGTAGCATGAGTACGAAAAATAACATGTACTCAGTAAGTATCCCGCCTAACCTCAGAGAGGTAGTGACGAGAGTTCAAATTTGACACTTACTATAAGTCAGTTTAGTATAATCAAGTGAGATGCTAAGCATGAGTACCATAGGCAAATTTAAGAATAATCAGGGATAATAAATATCAACTTCTTTCACATTTAACACATTAAATCTTGGTCATTTCAGTTGGAAATTTTACAACTTCTTAGGCCAATAAACAGTAATAATTAAAGGAAATACGTAGCAATTATCATGCGCAAGAAAATGCCGAGGGTCGAACGGCGCGGACCAACAATAATAAAATATGCNGACAATTATCCAAGGAAGAATCAATTCTCCTTCTAGGTGATTAATAAAAGTAAACTAGATAGTAATTGAAAGCATCACATGATATTTTACTGACAAGGTCACAAGTGCAACAAGTACAACATGTACAACAAGTAAAGCATACTAGTGGCTTCTAGACTACCCGGACACGGCATAATAGTAGCTACGCATGGACTCCCGTCACCTCGTGCGTATGTAGCCCCCGCAAATAATAGCATGTATTTGTTTAGTTCACCTATGGGGACAATTCTCCCTCACAAAGTTAGAAAGGAGAATTACCTCGCTCTGAAATTCCATAACCGGCTTCCAAGCCCTTCCGACGACTCCAATGGATGCACAACGCCCCAAAACTATCCAAATAACTACAAACGAATGAAATTATACTCTAATATTTGTCAAAAATTCAAATTATAGAAATTCCCACCTCCGCTCAAGGAATTGACTGCCCTCGGACCCACGTGCCCGGATTCCGAATTTTCTCGAAGATAAATTCTACCCATAGCTTTACTAACTCAAATATACAATTTGATCTAATTTTCATGCTCAAATTCATGGTAAAATCCAAAAATACAAATTTCTAGGTTTTCCACCAAAAACCCCAATTTTCTACTAATTTCCATGTCTAAATCCATGTAAGATCACATATTTAACTCAAAAATAGGAAGAAATCACTTACCTAGTGTTGATTGGTGAAAATCCCTCCTTGACATCTCCAAAATCATCTAAACCAAATGAAAGAAATGAAACAAATGGGGCAAAACTCGTGTTTAAAATAATTTGCCCATGCTTCATTGAGTTGTACTTTGCGTTGTGCAGGTTGTACATTCTATTACAATTTTCCCATGCTATATACCTTCTGTTAAAACACCCATAACTCCTTGTAGAAATATTCAAATGACAAACGGTTTGAAGATTTAGAAACTAGACTCGAAGATATTTATTTTGAAGGGTTGTACACCATATAACCCTTTATATATTCCGAGATATGAGCTTCTAAAGTCGGCTCCATGCATCAGAAAATTCTGTCGAAATTTCCCCACCACCCATCTTCAATCGGTCATAACTTTCGGATAAAATGTCCAAATCATGAATGGTTTAACTTTCTGGAAACTAGAATGCAAGGTCTACAACTTTTATATTTTGAAATTTTTTATATTCCTTATAGACTTTGAAACATAATCTTCTAAAGTTAGCTCTTCGATGCATCAGTTGCTATCCAAAACAGATTTGCAGCAGAAATTTCAGCAGCTATTTTGGCCCGAAATCCATTCCGTTAGACTTCCGAAATCCACCCGAGGCCCTCGGGAGCTTAACCAATTATGCCAACATGTCCCAAAACATGATATGAACTCGCTCGAGGCCTCAAATCACATCAAAAAATGTCAAAATCATGAATCGCACTCCAATTCAAGCTTTATGAACTTCGAAATTTCAAACTTCTACATCCGATGCCGAAACCCATCAAATCACATCCGATTGACCCCAAATTTTGCACACAAGTAATATTCGACATTATGGAACTTCTCCAACTTTCGGAATTGGAATCCGACCCCGATATCAAAAACTCAAACTCTCGGTCAAACTTCTCAAAAACCTTCAAATTTCTATCTTTAGCCAAATGACTTCAAAATGACCTACGGACATCCGAATTCACTTTCGGTCGCGCTACCAACTCCAGAATCACCATACGAAGCTATTCCCAGACTCGAAATCCCAAACGGACATTTATAACACTGAAATTCCTTACAACCCAAATTTATGAAATTCTTCTAAAATGCTATCTTCCATAATATGCGCCGAAACGCTCCCAGGTTATCCAAAGCTCGATCCGGACATACTCCCAAGTCCGAACTCATCATACGAACCTGCTGGAACCTTCAAATCCTGATTCGGAGGTCGTTTACTCAAAATTCCAATCTTAGTTGATTCTTCCGACTTAAAGCTTTTGAATTGAGAATTTTCTTCCTAAATTGACTCCAAACTTCCTGAAATTCAGTTCCGACCACACCTACAAGTCATAATACTTGAAATAAAGCTGCTCATGATGTCAAACTGCTAAACGACGTGCTATAGCTCAAAACGACCGGTCGGGTCATTACACTCTCTCCCACTTAAATATACGTTCATCCTCGAACGTGCCAAGAACTGCTCTGAAATGCCTTACAACCCAAATTTATGAAATTCTTCTAAAATGCTATCTTCCATAATATGCGCTGAAACGCTCCTGGGTTATCCAAAACCTGATCCGGACATACGTCCAAGTCCGAAATCATCATACGAACCTGGTGGAACCTTCAAATCCTGATTCAGAGGTCGTTTAATCAAAATTCCAATCTTTGATTCTTCCGACTTAAGGCTTCCGAATTGAGAATTCTCTTCCTAAATTGACTCCAAACTTCCTGAAATTCAGTTCTGACCACACTTACAAGTCATAATACCTGAAATAAAGTTTCTCATAACCTCAAACTGCTAAACGACGTGCTATAGCTCAAAAAGATTGGTCGGGTCGTTACAATTAGATTTGAATCTGACCCCCTAATGGCCAGATTTACTCTTATAAAGATGCATAAAGTGTTGGTTTTCTTTTTTTGGTTGCTTAGAAAGCCACAAGTAGAAGCCAGATGTTCTAGTCAAAGTAAAAGGATCCAAGTAAAAGCAACAATAGTTTAGAGATATGTTTTTTTTCTTTTCTTATATTTCTTCATATCGTTTTGCTTTTGAAAACCTGTATGTTTTTTTCCTAGTGTAATAGAATGTATTTATTTATGAAATTATTGTAAAATAAAATTGGACTGTGCGCGAAGGACGTTTTCTTCTCTGCCCTCTCCTCTCCAAAGGCCAAGGGAGAGACTGCATCCAATATATTATGTATTTTCTAAAATTATATATTGGAAACGGGCCAGACTGTTAGACGGCCACTAAGGCTTGATTCTGTCTGAACCTTGGGCCATTGGGCCTAGGGATACAAAGCCCAGAATCTTAGTGCTATATTTGAAATGGATACACTATAATTTATGTTAGAAAAATCTGGTAATATTAAAACTCAAAAGCATCAATTTTTTTTAATGTAATTTTGGCATTAAAACTAAATTGTGTATAAGTCCTGACTACTTTATTAAAATTACCGTTGCTGAACTGTTCTGTTCTTTGTTACATCATCCTCTTAAATAGTGTATGGATTTTTTGGGTTTGAGAGACTCTATAATGACTCGATCCAGTAGCTAGGCATATTTCTAAGGCCTAAATTAGACGATTATGAAGGTAATCAGTGCGGACTGATAAAATACATCATTTTATGTTAATCAAAAGGATAAATTGTTTAAAATCATTACTATTTAGAATCAGGTAGTCAACTCAGTCCTATTCCCATTGTGGTATAATTTGACCCCTTTTATCTAACATTTTTTAGTTTAATTGTTTAGATATTCAAAACCTCAATTTAAAAAAAATGTAACAAATTATAATGGTATTTTCAGCTAGAGTAATTTGTTCATTTATATAGAGCGTTAGCTAAAATGTTTTCAAACAGATCATTGTTGCGCCTGTCATTCCTCCATTTTTATATGCTAAGATGAATGACATAACTTTTCCCTTTCCTTTCATGAATAGCTAAAACTAGGATTGGCCTAAGAGTAATTGATAAATTGGGCCAAATTTGGCCATGGCCCAAATATTTGTCCATAGACTAGCTCATTTAGCTCTTAGATGATTTGAACACGTACATACCCAATAGTCCGAAATACCTCCCTTAGGATAAATACTACAAAACTTAGGGAATAATTCAATAACGATTATTGCTTCAAATAAGCATTTTAACCATCATGACGATAGTCATGATTATGTAATCTACACTCGGGTGTGGCAACTCATGCCCCCGACTACAATTCCGAACAATAATAAAAATTATATATTGTAAATCTCGGGTATATTTCATGTGGCGCTTTTACAATGTGTTCAAAAACGACAAGTGCACGTTATCGTGACTTGTTTTAAGATAAATCCATAAATATTAAAAGCGGCTAAAAAGTGAAAAAGGCTAAAAAGCACAATAGGTTTAAAATATGTAAATAATTAGATAATTAGGCCAAATATTAATAGTTAAGTGACCGTGCTAGAACTACGTAATTCGGAAGTGCCTAACACCTTCTCCCGGATTAACAGAACTCCTTACCCGAATTTCTGGTTCGCTGACATTTTTAAAACAGAGTCAAAAAATTTCCTTGATTTGGGATATTAAGATAAATGGTGTTCCAGAACACCGTAAAAAATCCGGGTGGCGACTCTGAAAATAAATAATCCCAAAATCGATTATTGTCACTTAAATTGGAAAAACTCCCTTATCCCACCCCTATGGGGAAAAAGGAGGTATGACAACTCTATTACCTAATTGTCCCGTTTTTGTGTTTGAAGGCAAAAATAATTTTGAAATTTGGTATCAACAGATGAAGAATTTCTTTAAGGATATTGGATTATGGTCCATCATTGATGAAGGATTTGAGGAACATCCAGAAGGCACAACATTGACGGGTGATGCATCTATGCAATTGGAGAAGAAGAGACATTTAGATTATAAGGCACGCTATTATCTCGCCATCAAGGTCGAATTGTATGTGTATAAAACAGTATTTATATGCAAAGTCATCAAAAGAGGGTTGGAAAATCTTGGTGAAGTCACATCGAAAAGTTGCTGGCATAAAAAGGGAGAAACTGCAAGAGTTTAGGAGTCAATTTGAGTTGGCTCGTATGAAACCAACAAAGTCCGTTAAAGAATCCATTACAAGAATTACAGAAATAGTCAATGGTATAAGGACCAATAGATAAGTATTGGAAAAAGTTAAAATTGTTGAAAAAATATTGCAATCTCTAAGTTTAAAGTTTCACAACAAGACAATTATTCTTGAGGCTACCAAAAATCTTAGCACTCTCAGACTTGATGATTTAAAAGATGAATTGATGACATACGAGATATCAATGAATCAATAAAAATATGAGACATTGGAGGATACATCGCAAGAAAGGATGATCAACCAAAAGTAAAAGAAGACACATCAAAGATGACGAAAATAAATCAAGAAGGCCAAAATTCAAAAATAGAGGAGAAAATAAGCGAAGGTACTTGTAATTTTTGTTATGATAGAGATTCCATTGAATGCGAAGAGAAGTCAAATCCTATTCAAGGTGATCTACCAAAAATTTCTGCAATTGTGAAAAAGGATGATCTAGTTGAAAGTAATGCCAGTCCAAAAGAGGTTGGTATTTCACAAGAAAAATTATTTGATGGTATTGAAGATGAATCAAATAATGAAAGAAGCAAGATGGTTCATCAAGAGAAAGTTTTTATTAATCAACCCAAGAATGAGGTAGAAATAGCTTAGGATCCAGAAACACAACACATGACTATAGATATTGAAGATGCAATAAATTTTGTGCCTTTGCTCGAGATTGCATGTTTCAAGGAGCATGACGAAATGTTTATTGGTGACATTACTCTACATCCTATAGAATGACAAATTGGAGTTTAATTGGTGTACAAGTCCAACTACAAGGCAACTGGAGAAGTAGATGATAAAGTAAAGGAAAATTATATTGATGATATTTTGAAGGGATTTATCATGGTTAAGCCAAATCATATATGGTCAATACTGAAGAGAAATTGAATTTAACTTAAGATGGTACATGCAACATATTTTAGGGAATTGGTGGAAAGTCTAAGGTACTTGACTTCTACAAGGCTTGATGTTACTCATGACATACTCAAATTTGAATATCTTGGCTTAAGGGAGGCTGTTGGAAATTAAAACAAGATTAATTAGTCTTCCTATGTTGTCTAAGATTTGGTATTTACTAGTTTACTTAATTCATGTATAGTTAGGTTTTATTTACCAAATTCATATTTGAATAGGTTTTTAGTTTTGTAGTATTATAAATATGGGTGTTATTACTTATTTTTCTTGTAGAGAAATTTAAGAGTTTATAAGTTGTGAAAAAGCCTTCTACCATGTTCTCTCCCTAGTTCAATAAATTTCTTCTATATAGTCGTTGATTTTTTTTTTTGTACCTAAATTATTCTTGGGATATTTCAATCCTTCAAATTCGTATCTTCAGTTTTTCAGTCTGACGGTCTTTGCTCTGTTTAGTCCGATTGAATTACAAATTTTCGACTTTATTCATCAATAAAAAGGTCCGCTTCACAGTTTTCCATTCTTATTTCACTTTGTTACAATGGCTTGGTGAGCCTTTTGACTGATTTGTGATTTTCCTTTATTTGAGTAGCATGTCTTAGTTTTAATTTAAGTTATTTTAATTGGTTTATCTATTTTGTGATGTGTGTAGTCTGTGTTCTTGAATAAATTCTTTAAATTGTTAGATGATTTAAATCGGCAGATCAGTGGAATGTTTTAGAGCGTTTAGTGAGCTACTACTAGAATTAGCTCTTCACAATAGGGATTGGTTTGGACCTTTTTGAATAATTCTGGGCCCTAATATGCTGTAATTATGTCAGGCCCACTTCATAAAAATTAGCATTTGTGATGATCTTGTTTTTTCTCTCTAAACAAATAGCCCAAAGGTAAATAACATACTGGCCCATTCTTCTCCAAAGTTAGGGGCATTTACATTCGTACCCGCTTTTTATGCCACGTTTTAACTTATACCCGTTTTATAAAAAAAATTGCAAGTGTACCCGCTTTTTCGCATAACTTCAGCATACGGGGCTGAAGTAGCAACGGCAATCACGCAAAACTTTAGCATTCTAGTAGACGGGCCTGAAGTAGCTTGCGAACTTCAGCTCTAGAGCTGAAGTTTTTGTCTTTGTAACAGAGGAACTTCAGCTCTAGAGCTTAAGTTTTTGTCTTTGTAACTGGGGAACTTCAGCTCTAGAGCTGAAGTTATTGTTTTGTAACTCGCGAAGTTTGTCTTTATAACTGAGGAACCTCAGCTCGAGCTGAAGTTCTTGTCTTTGTAACTGGGAGAGCTGAAGTTTTGTCTTTGTAACTGGGGAACTTCAGCTTTAGAGATGAAATTTTGTCTTTGTAACTCGCGAACTTCAGCTCTAGAGCTGAAGTTTTTGTCTTTATAACTGGGAAACTTCAGCTTTGTCTTTGTAACTGGGGAACTTCAGCTCTAGAGTTGAAGTTTTTGTTTGTAACTGGCGAACTTCAGCTCAGCGAGGGAAAAAGGGGCTGAAGTTATTTAAAAAGTGGGTACAAGTTAAAAGTTTAAAAAAAAATGGATATAGGTTAAATGAGGGCGACCAAATAGGGTGCCCCGTGCAATTTTTACCCAAAGTTACAAGCTAGCCCACCTTTATAATTAATTTACACCCTTTTTCACAACGAATAATTTCATAATCCATAACCTTACATTAATCTCAAAGTAGTTTAGGAAAATAATTCATAAATACGTTAGAATGCTTTAGGAGCATATTAATAAATAAATTATCGTGATTATGTATATGTTCGCGTGACACAATTACGATTTTCACAAATAAAATCAAAATACGCGTTCGCACGACTTTGGCTGAACCACCTTAATTAATAATAAAGTGTTATTAACTGTGTACACGTACGCGTGACATGATTCTTGACGCGCCGGACGAAATAAGTACACGTAAGCATGACTCGTTTTAAGATAATTCCACAATTACGAATAATCAAGCAATTACAAGCAGTAAAAGGTTAAATACACCTAGGTTTTAAAATGAGTAATTAAGCATTTAATTAAGTTAAGTATGATTAAAGCAATCATGCTAGAACCACGGAACCCTGAAATGTCTAACACCTTCTTGGGTTTAACAGAATTTCTTACTCGTTCTTCTAGTTTCGCCGCCTAAAAAATAGAGTCAAATTTCCTCGATTTGGGATTCAAAATAAACCGGTGATTTGAGACATTAAAAATTATTCCAAGTGGTGACTCTGAAATTGACTAAATAAGTCCATTTTGATTAATTCACTTTATTTGAAAAAATTTCCCATCCCCTCGAGAAAAAGGGGGTGTGACATTAGTAAAAAAGGAGAAATTAATATAGGAAAAATATTAAGATCTCAGCGGAAGAGAATGAATCCAGAAATTCAATTTCTAACTAGAGTGATTAAGATAATAACCACAATGTCAACACCATATATAAGTGAAATTTCATTACCAAATCAAATCCCTTAAAACGACGGGGAATCTAAGTCACCTCCTTCATTTGTTCCTATCGCCTATTTTGAACCGCTTACAGGAGATTGACTTGATTAATATACTAGCTCATAATATTCCATTTCCATGCATGATCACCAGAAAAGAAAAATATAATAGAACTGCTTTAAAAAGTTGGATGACATAAACAACTTAAATTTTCAATTAATATCACGCACCCCACAGCCGTTTCAGGTGGCTTCATCATTTAAAATTCAAAACAGAATAGAAATTATTGTTCATATATCTTATATTATGAGCAAATGGATTAAGTTTCTGGGTAGACATCTTTTTAAACTGAACTGATCAAGTACAAGGAGAGGGTTTATATACGGAAGAGCAAATGGAGACTGTAAGACATATTCTTGATGAATAAAAGAGATGGTGACAAATAGATTGATCAGGCGGTCACTAGGAATTGGGTTACAACCGGGGTTTCACAATACATTGGGCTCAAGTTGTTTTTGTTCCAACTGGGTCTGTTTCATTTGGACTCAACACTTTGGGCTCAAATTCTTTCTCGGGCCTACTAAAAGACACCAGAAGAATAATTGAGAAAAATTCATTTATAGCCCATTGGGCCAAACATATATCACCTGGTAGCCACAAATTGACCCGTACAAGTCATAGCCTAAAAACAATAACAACCGCTTGCAATTGAAAAACCTGAAGGTAGTACCATCGAGGAATATCGAATTCTTCAAAGCCGAATAACTCTATTTTCTTCTCCATCGGTGAACTTCTCTGGCGAATCTCGAGTTCCCAATCACATTTTCACATCTCTCATTTATGAGAGGAGGGATAGCAATCGCTTCCCATCTCTATATTCCTTACTATCTCTCTTCTTCTCTCTTACGCCAGCAACCCATGGCTACTATCACTGTCAACAGAACTAGCAAGATGTATTTTGATATTCGTTGTATCATAATTACTGCTTTCATATGTATTTTGACTTATCTTCAAGATCTGAAAAAAAGAAAAGAAAAGAAAAGAAAAGGAAAGCGATTCTCCAACCGGAGGTTGGCCGAAAGTTGCCCCGGTGTCCTCGCCGTTGAAGAAGCAACTCCGCCAACCACGACTCTCATGGCTTTGTCTTCTTACTCTGATTTTCTCTCATAGTTTCTGTGAATATTGTGTTAATATTTTGAAGATCTTTGGCTGAAAATTTAATACTCCGGCGATCTTGTTACCATTTTCGGCGACTGTGAGGCCATGGACACCGGTGGCGGTCTCTTAATGAGAGGAAGATTAGAGGAGATAACTATGCATAAAGTTGAAATATATACAAAATAGGCTGTCGCTATACACAAATTATACAAAATAGACTGTCACTATATAATTTATATACAATAAAGTGTCATTATACAAAATACAAAAATAGAATGTCAATATACAAAAAACATAAAAAATAGACTGTCACTATACAAATTATATACAAAATAAACTGACACTATATAAAAATATACTAAATAGACTGCCATTATACAATTTATATAATATAGACTGTCATTATACAAAGTATATACAAAATAGACTGTTACTATACAAAAAATATACAAAATAGACTGTCACTATACAAAAATATACAAAATAGATTGTCACTATACAAAAAATATACAAAATAGATATTTCGGGCTACTAGATGAAATATGTGTGGGCAGAATGACCATTTCGTGTCAATGTGAAAAAATATGGGCTATTAAAATTTTGAGGAGCTATAGAGCGTAATTTTCTCAAGAATAATTGTAGATTTCTTCATTGTAAATTCTTTGTTATTTTTGCATGTATCCAATAGTTGGTTAGAACATAACAATGTAGGAACATGTGTGTAAGGCCCCGTAAAATTTTTCCTGAAAACCAGGATTCTGTGATGCCGAGCTAGGTGCAGAGGTCAATAATAGTAGAAATTCTTTGCGGCAAGCTTGCTCGCGCAGTTCAGACTTTTAGGATTGACCAGTGCATATAGAAGTTATGGAAAAATATTGGAAAAAATAGGGGATTTGTGCGGCCAATTCTGCGACCGCATAATTAATATGCAGACCGCATATCAGTCGCGGAGTGAAGCAGAGATTTAAGTTGATTTTTGGACCAAAAACGCGGTCGCATAATCATTTTGCGGACCGCATAACCCATCGAAAACCTCCACTTACAAATTCCCGGAGGGGTGTTCAGTGGTGCATTATGTGATTACAGAACATGTCTACGGACCGAAGCCGAAAAATGCCCAGGGTCGAGGGTAATTATGCGACCCATTTTCTGACCGCAGAAGCATTATGGGGTCACATATGCGACCACAGATCTGTGTTGGGGCTCCTATTTTCTCATTTTTAAACCCGACCTTATCTCGTTAAAACACCTTTGAACATATTTTCTGATATTTCTAGAGTGACAGAGAGAGAGAGAGAGAGTCTTAGAAGGAGGGCCTAATTACCAAATTGTTCTTCAATTATCACTTAAAACCTTTAAGATATTTAAGTGAGGCACCTAAGTCTTCATCCTAAGAGGTAAGACTTCATCACTCCAGCTCTTAATTCCAAACATAGCTATAATGGCCCATTAGTGAGATAATTCATGAGGATGAGGGTGATTACCTTGCATGCACGTGTTCCTAGAGAATGTGGGGGAGTTGTAAATCAAAGCTAGAAAAGAATGTGGTATGGTTGGTGTAGTCTTTCCTAAAAAGGACTATAAAACCTTAATGAACACAGAATGTTTGATAGAATTCTCAAGTGAGCTAGGATTATGATCATTTTCATAATTATGGGTTCAATTGTGCGACATTGTTAAAATAGATTGAAGTTGCGAAAATTTCGGAACATCGTAGAGTTTTAAGGGGCTCAATCGAGGTATGTATGGCTAAACCTCCTTATTCTTAGAATCGAAACCTCCCGTGTTTGTGAAATTGGTGTAAGTCCCTTAATTGATCATACTAGGATTGACTGTCCCAACTGTGTTGTGTTGAATGATATATGTTCAATAATTGTACTAAATGCTTTTGTCATCTTGCCCTTCGAGGATATGTGTAAAAATGTGAAGTATGTGTTAAGAAAGGTTAAGACTTCATGTCGAAAATCGAATAAAGGTGGTTATGCCAATTTGTATGAAATACCTCTATGTGCTTAGGATCTTCCAAGTCTTTCCCTTATGTGTACAAATGCCTTACATGATAGGCCTTATTGTTGCTGATAATAATGTTATTGAATGTGTAAAAAGGGAAACTTGAATTGTAAAATATGGCCAAGTGCCAAGAACGACTTAGTAATGAGGCCACTCGTGCCAATGTAACAGAAAATGGGAAAGAAATGTGGAGTGAGATGATTGAAAGGAAATCATGACTGTTTTCCCTATATTATTGTTCATTCTATAGAGATGGTGTTTTAGCCTTTACATACTAGTACTATTCGACAGTACTAACGTCCCTTTTGCCGGGGCCGCTACATTTTTAAATGGATGTAGGTGGTTCCGTAGCATACATTGTTGATCATAGTTAGTGGTGCATCCTCTTCTCAGCAGTCTTGGTGAGCCCCATTTCATCCCGGGGTCATGTATTGTATCTTTTGTGTACATTCTTACCACATTTTGAGGTATCGCCAGGGCCTTGTCGCCGGCATCATTATAACTATCTTTTGTACCTTTAGAGGCTCCGTAAACGTCATGTGGGTTGTGTATGGGTGCTAAAAGGGTCAGAAGGATTATGTGTGTGTTTTGGACTCTTGTTCCATTAAATCGTAAAGTGTATGTATTTTGGGAATTTAACTATGATTTAGCTAAACAAAATGAAATGAATTTGTAATGTTAATGCATATGAAATCTCCACTGTTTAACTAATGGTAACACGCCTTCTCTTGATCATAAGCGAGTTGGATAGGAAGTATCTAATAGGATTTCCCAACCGAGTTCACCCGGTCTAGCGTCAGTCGCGCTCCCCCAAGGTTGGGGCGTGACAAACTTGGTATCAGACCCTAAGGTTTAAAGTGTCCTAGGATGTCTCGGAGCCGTGTCTAGTAGAGTCCTTATTGGTGTGTTGTCGACCACATATATAAGTTGGAGGCTACTTGGACATTTAGGAACAATACCCTTCTTTGATGCTCTAGATCGTGCGATGAAATTAATTGTACAACTGTTTCCCCCCTAACTCCTGCATTCCACCTGCAAGCCGCAACTTCCGGGTCTGGTATTTCTGATGGGGATCTTAGGGTTGCTATCCAGATGCTGACACAGTTAGTGGCTTTCAAGGCCCAAAGGTCGAATGTTGCACCCACCCTTTTTAGCCTACAAGGGTATTCTACAGGTTCCAGGGTGAACATGTTTCTTCAGTTAGACCCTCCAGTGTTCACAGGTACTGATCCCGAGGTGGACCCTCATGATTTCATTGATGAGATGCATAAGACTCTCGGGGTTATGCGTGCTACTAAGATGGAGGGAGTGGAGTTGGCCACTTATCGCCTGAAAGGGGTGGCATATTCATGGTTTGAGATGTGGGAGGATTCCCGTGAGGAGGGGAGCCCTCCAGCGAGGTGGAGTGAGTTTGCAGATTCTTTCATAGACCATTTCTTGCCTGCTGAGACTAAGGCAGCCCGTGCCGCGGAGTTTGAGAACCTTAAATAGGGTGGTAAGGCTTTATGGGAGTATCATATGGAGTTCGCGCGCTTATCAAAGTATGCTATTCACATGAAGCTGACCATGGAGGCCAGAGTGGTCAATTTGTGCAGGGCCTTAGCTCCTTGGTTATTAATGAGGCTGCCATAGCCGCTTTAAATTCTGACATAAACTATGGAAAGATGGTGGAGTTTTCTCAAGCTAAAGAGGCCTAAAATTTAAAGAACAGGGTGGAGCGAGAGGGTATCAGTAAGGCCCGATCAGCGGGCGACCCTAGGGATTCATTTCGTGGTGGGAGATGAGCTTTTAAGGGAGGGTCATCAGGGCCATCCCAGTCCTATGCTCAGTGTTTAGCTAGTGAACCGCTAGCAAGGCACAATCAACAGCAGGGGAGTTGCTTCAGGACCAATCAGGGCAGTAGGGGGTCCCACCATCAGGGCCGATCAGGAGGGAGATTCCAGCAGCAACGGAGGCCCCCATTCTCAAGTGTGGGAGGATGCATTTGGGAATCTGCTACATGGACCTGCCAGTATGTTATGGGTGCGGGATGAGAGGCCATATTCAGAGAGAGTGTCATTTATCCTGCCAGGGTGCGGGCATGGTCACAACACAACCATTTAGTCCTGCAGCTGCTACATCTTCAGCACCCCCTCCAGCTCGAGGCTCTCCAGCATCAACAGGGCGTGGTGCATCTAGGGGTGGTACGCAGGGTTCAGGAGGACCCAACTGTTTCTATGCTACGAGTGGTAGCCAGAGTGAAGAGGCTTCTCCAGATGTTGTCACAGGTATATTGACTGTCTAATCTCATGATGTATATGCTCTTATTGATCCCAGTTCTACTTTGTCCTATGTTACCCATTATGTTGCTATGGAATTTGGGATAAAACCGGAACAACTTCATGAGCCGTTCTCTGTATATACTTTGGTCGACTAGTCCATTGCGGCCATGCAGGTTTATAGAGATTGTGTTGTCACAGTACGTGGCCGGGATACCATGGCAGATCTCATTGAATTGGGGATGGTTGATTTTGATGTAGTAATGGGGATAGATTGGCTTTATTCATGTTTTCTTAGCTCGATTGACAAACTAGAACTATGAGGCTTGAATTTCCTAATGAGCCAAATTGTTGAGTAGAAGGGGGATAATGTGGTGCCAAAAGGTAGGTTTATTTCTTACCTTAAGGCCGCGAAGATGATTAACAAGGGGTGTATCTACCATTTGGTCCGGGTTACAGACTGATGCTGAAGCACCTACACTTGAGTCTGTGCCAGTTGTAAATGAATTCCCAGATGTATTCCCCGATAAGTTCCCACCAGACAGGGAGATTGATTTTGGGATTGATGTGATGCAAGGCATGCAACCTATATCTATTCCACCTTATAGAATGGTACCGTCAGAATTGAAGGAGTTAAAGGATCAATTGAAGGATTTGTTAGAGAAGGGTTTAATCAGATCGAGAATGTCACCTTGGGGCGCACCAGTCATCTTGGTAAGAAAGAATGATGGGTCACTACCGATGTGTATTGACTACCGGTATCTCAACAAAGTCACAATCAAAAATAAGTACCCACTACCGAGGATAGATTATTTGTTTGATCAATTACAAGGTGCTATGTACTTCTCCAAAATTGATTTACGCTCAGGGTATCACCAATTTGAAGATCAGGGAGCAGAATATTTCAAAATAGCCTTTAGAACCCGGTATGGGCACTTTGAATTCCCGGTAATGTCTTTCGGGATAACAAATGCTCTAGCAGCTTTCATGGACCTTATGAATCGAGTCTTCAAGCCTTTTCTTGACTCCTTTGTGATAGTGTTCATTGACGAGATTCTTGTATATTCACGAATTCGAGAGGACCATGCCGATCATCTCAAGGTTGTTCTGCAGACTCTTCACCAGCACCAATTGTATGCGAAGTTTTTGAAATGTATATCTTGGCTTGAATCCGTGACGTTCTTAGTCATGTCATCTTTAGAGAAGGAATTATGGTCGATCCTCAAAAGATTGCAGTAGTGGAGAATTGACCTAGATCCACAACTCCAACAGAGACTCGCAGTTTCTTGGGTTTGGCCGGGTATTACCAGAAGTTTGTGAAGGGGTTTTCTACTCTTGTCTCTCCTTTGACTAAATTGACGCAGAAAGAGATTAAGTTCTAATGGTCCAGTGCTTGTGAAAGGAGCTTCCAGGAGTTGAAATCAATATTGACTACGGTGCCAGTGTTAATTCTACCAAAGGGTACAGACGGGTTCGTGGTATATTGTGATGCTTCGAGGATTGGGCTTGGGTGTGTGTTGATGCGACATGGAAAGGTTATAGCTTACGCTTCTAGACAACTCAAGAATCATTAAAAGAACTATCCAACACATGACTTAGAGCTTGCGGCGGTAGTTTTTACGTTGCAGATTTGGCATCGTTACTTGTACGGGGTCCATGTGGATGTATTTACGGACCACAAGAGACTTCAATATATTTTCAAACAGAAGGAATTGAATTTGAGGCAGAGAAGATGTCTTGAGTTTCATCCGAAGAAGGCTAACGTTGTGGAGGATGCTCTTAGCCGGAAATCTATGGGTAGTTTGGCTCACTTGGAGGAATGTCAAAGGCCGTTGACCAGGGAGGTTCACCAGTTGGCTAGTTTGGGAGTTCGTCTTGCGGACTCCAATGAAGGAGGAGTAATTGTACAGAATAGGGAGGAATCATCACTTGTGGCGGAGTTCAAGGAGAAGCAATACAATGATCCAGTGTTGGTACATCTGAAGGAGGGTATTTATAAATATAAGACCACATCTTTTTCTCTTGGAATGGATGATGGTACACTACGGTACAAAGAGCGACTATGTTTTCCAAACGTAGATGGACTTCGGAAAGAATCATGGAAGAAGCTCACACTTCTAGATATTCCGTGCACCCAGGTTCTACAAAAATGTATCATGATCTCAAGGAAGTCTATTAGTGGAACGACATGAAGAGGAATGTGGCGGACTTTGTGGAAAAATGTCCAAATTGTTAGCAAGTTAAGGCCGAGCATCAAAGGCCCGGTGGGTTGGCACCGAATATAGAAATTCGATTGTGGAAATGGGAAATGATTAATATGGATTTTGTGGTAGGGTTACCACGCACTCCATGCAAGTTTGACTCAATTTGGGTGATCGTGGATCGACTCACGAAATCGGCGCACTTCATGCCAGTTAAATCTACCAACACAGCGGGGTACTATGCTCATTTGTATATCAAGGAAATAGCCAGGCTTCATGGCACTCCAGTTTCCACCATTTCCGATCGAGGGGCTCAATTTACGACCAATTTTTTGAAAAAATTTCAGCAAGGTTTGGGTGCTTAGGTAAATCTTAGCACAGCCTTCCATCCACAGACCGACGAGCAAGCAGAGGTGGACTATTCATACACTTGAGAACATGTTGCGTTCTTGTGTTCTTGACTTCAAGGGTAGCTAATATGATCATTTGCCGCTCATAGAGTTTGCTTATAACAACAACTTCCATGCCAGTATTTAGATGGATTCATTTGAAGCATTGTATTGTAGGAGATGTAGATCACCCATTGGGTGGTTATTAGGGAAGATGAATTGATAGGGCCATATCTCATGCATCAGGCTATGGAGAAGGTTAAGTTCATAAAGGAGAGGTTGAAAACTGCTCAGAGCCATCAAAAATCCTATTCGGATGTTCGTCGCAGAGACTTATAATTCAAAGAGGATGATTGGGTATTCTTGAACGTTTCCCCCATAAACGGAATTATATGGTTTGGGAAGAAAGGAAAATTGAGTCCGAGGTATGTCGGGCCATCCAGAATCATTCAAAGGATCGGTTAGGTGGCATACAAGCTTGAGCTACCACCCGAGATGTCATTAGTACATCCAGTATTTTATGTGTCTATGCTGAAGAAGGTAGTGGCAGATCCATCGGCTATTGTACCAGTTTAGACCATTGAGGTTAATGAAGAACTGTCATACGAAGAGATTCCAGTTGCCATTATTTATAGGCAAGTCTGAAAGTTGAGAAATAAAGAAATTGCCTCTATGAAAGTGCTATGGCAAAACTAGCAGGTTGAAGAAGCTACATGAGAAGCCGAGGAAGAAATGAAAAAGAAGTACCCTCATTTGTTTGAATAGCCATGTAATAGTTTCTATGAAGTTACTTCCCATAAACTTTGTATCACTTGTTCAATTAATGCAATGTGTTATCTTGAGTTATATAGGTTGCTTATGAGGCCACGATTGGTATTGTTACGAGTTTTATTGCGTTGTTGGGTTGTGCATATATTGTAAGATGTGTTTTTGGGGCTCTCTGACAGCTGGATAGGCCTAGTGACAAAGGAAATTCTGGCGAAATTTTGGAAATCTAGTGAGTTAGTTAAATTTGGGGCTTCTGGTGTGCATTATGAAAACCAAGCTACATAAGTTGCTGATAATGGACCTTAATCCTCCTTCGAGGACGAATGTGTGTAAGGCCCCATAAATTTTTCCTGAAAACCAGGATTCTGTGATACCGAGCTAGGTGCAGAGGTCAATAATAGTAGAAATCATATGCGGCAAGAAAACTCGCTGCGGTTCGGACCTTTGGGATTGATCAGTGCATAGAGAAGTTAAGGAAAAATGTTGGAAAAAATAGGGAATTTGTGTGGCCAATTCTACGACCGTAAAATTGATATGCGGACCGCATATCAGTCGTGGAGTGAAGCAGAGATTTGAGTTGATTTTTGGACCAACTATGTGGTCCATTATGCGGTTGCATAATCGTTTTGCAGACCGCATAACCCATCACAAACCCCCACTTAGAAATTCCCGGAAGGTGTCTTGTGGCGCATTATGCGACCACAGAACAGGTCTGGGGACTGCAGACTGGTCGCAGACCGAAACAGAAAAATGCCCAGGTTCAAGGACAATTATGCGACCCATTTGCGGACTGCAGAAGCATTATGCGGTCGCATATGCAACGGCAGATCTTTGTCGGGACTCCTATTTTCTCATTTTCAAACTCGACCCTATCTCATTAAAACACCCATTTTAGACCATTCTGAACATATTTTCTGATATTTCTAGAGTGAGAGAGAGAGTCCTAGAGGGAAGGCTTAATCTTCACCAAATTGTTCTTCAATTATAACTTAAAACCTTGAATATATTTAAGTGAGGCACCTAAGTCTTCATACTAAGAGGTAAGACTTCTCACCCCAGTTCTTAATTCCAAACATAGCTATAATGGGACATTAGTGAGATAATTCACGGGGATGAGGGTGATTACCTTGCATGCATGTGTTCCTAGAGGATGTGGGGGAGCTGTAAATCAAAGATATAAAATAATGTGGTATGGGTTGGTGTAGTCTTTCCTAAAAAGGACTATAAAACCTTAATGAACACATAATGTTTGAGAGAATGCTCAAGTGAGCTAGGATTATGATCATTTTCATTATTATGGGTTCAATTGTGCTACATTGCTAAAATATATTGAAGTTGCGAACATTCCGGAACATCGTAGAGTTTTAAGGGGCTCAATCGAGGTATGTATGGATAAATCCCCTTCTTCTTAGAATCGAAATCCCCCGTGTTTATGAAATTGGTGTAAATCCCCAAATTGATCATATTAGAATTGACTGTCCCAACTGTGTTGCGTTGAATGATATATGTTCAATAATTGTACTAAATATTTTTCATGTCATCTTTCCCTTCGAGGATATGTGTAAAAATGTGAAGTATGTGTTAAGAAAGGCTAAGACTTCATGTAAAAAATGGAATAAAGATTGTTATGCCAATTTGTATGAAAGACCTCTATGTGCTTAGGATCTTCCAAGTCTTTCCCTTATGTGTACAAATGCCTTACATGATAGGCCTTATTGTTGCTGATGATAACGTTATTCAATGTGTAAAAAGGGAAACTTGAATTGTAAAATATGGCCAAGTGCCAAGAATGACTTAGTAATGAGGCCACTCATGCCAATGTAACAGAAGATGAGAAATAAATGTGGAGTGAGATGATTGATTGAAAGGATAATGTCTCAAATGAGATATCTTAGCTGATCGGGCCGTGATCAGACGCCATGTCGCACATATGGTGGAAATTGTGCTAGGAATGGTGATTGAAATTTTGGATATGGTTGATGTCTCAAATGAGATGACCTAGCCGATTGGGTGGAGATCGGACTCCGTGTAAGAACACGGTGGCATTGTGGATTGTGGCACATAGAACTAAAGATTATCAATTTAATAAGATGGAAATTATTTGAGAACCTACGTGGCCCTTACTTGAGGTTTTAGTATTGTTTGAAGCTCTTACTGAAGTAATGACTGTTTTCCCTATATTGTTGTTCATTCTATAGAGACGGTGTTTTAGCTTTACATACTAGTACTATTCGACAGTACTAACATCACTTTTATCGGGGGAACTACATCTTTAAATGGATGTAGGTGGTTCCATAGCAGAAAATGTTGATCGCAACTAGTGTTACATCCTCTTCTCAGCAGTCTTGGTGAGCCCCATTTCATCCCGGGGTCATGTATTGTATCTCTTGTGTATATTCTTACCATATTTTGAGGTGTCACAGGGACCTTGTCGCTGTCATCATTATAACTATATTTTGTACCTTTAGAGGCTCCGTAAATGTTATGTGGGTTGTATATGGGTGCTAGAAGGGTCAAACGGATTATGTGTGTGTTTTGGACTCTTGTTCCATTAAATCGTAAAGTGTGTCTATTTTGGGAACTTAACTATGATGTAGCTAAACAAAATGAAATGAATTTGTAATGTTAATGCATATGAACTCACCACTGTTAAACTAATGGTAACACGCCTTCTGTTGATCATAAGCGAGTTGGATAGGAAGTGTCTAACAGGTTTGCCTGGCCTGGTTCACCCGGTCGAGCGCCGGTCGCGCTCCCCCGAGGTTTGGGCGTGACAATGTGTCATAGTTAGTTAGAAATAGATTTTATTTTGTATTTATACCCAAGCTAATCATTGGAACATTGATTCATTTAACAACCAGCATCTATATAGATTCGACGAAGAAGAACTTAGGGTTAGGTAGAAGTGAGAGAGAAAGTTTGAGAAATTTTCTGATAAAGAAAGCAAAAATGAGTAATCTATCTATTACAACTGGGTCCTTGTCTATATATACATGGCCCAATACCGAGTAAAAGAAAATAAACTAAAGTGGGCTAACATACTAACAATGTTACAAATAAATGAGCCTAAACTAATGTACATAAATGTACATCGGCCTTTGCCCGCATTTTCTTTAGCCCAGCTCTAGACTCCCAACATCCGCCCTTAAGTTGGAGGGTGAGAGAACCCCCAACTTGTGAATATGAATATGATGGGAGGGCCCACACAGGGGTTTAGTGAAGACATTAACGAGTTGAGAAGCACTCGATATGTGAGATAAGCTAATGAGATGCACAAAGTGACAATCCAACCCAATATGTTTGGTCCGCTCATGGAAGATTGAATTGCATGCAATGTGAATAGCTGATAGACTATCACAGAAAAGAGGAATAAGAGGAACATATACAACTCCAAGGTCAAACAACAACCTTTATACCCAAGTAATTTCAGCCACAACCTTGCTCATAGACCTATCTCAGTCTTAGCTGAAGATAAGGAGACCGGTGCATGCTTCTTGGACTTTCACCCAATTAGTCTGCCACAAAGAAATATGCAAAAGCCAGAAATAGATCTCCTACTATCAGGGCAAGGGCCCCAATCACTATCACAATAACCTTGCAAAGAGAGATTATGAGAGTTAGAGAGGAAGATGCCAAAGTCAAAAGTGCCTTTGAGATAACTCAAAAGGTGCAAGGCTGCCTTCATGTGAGGTATACTGGACTGCTGCATGAATTGGCTGAGATGTTGCACAACAAAACTAAGGCCAGGCCTATTCTGAGTGAGGAAATTAAGCTTACCAATGAGACTTATGTATTCCTCAAGATTAAGGAGAAGATCCCCCTTCCTTATCCTTCAATTTCACATTCAACTCAAGAGGAAAAGTGAAAGGAGAACAATAAAAAGAGTTAAAAGAAGCTAAAAGATCATGAATAAACTTCTTCTGATGTTGAAGAACCCTAGAACTAATATGTAGAACTTCAATCCCAAGAAAGTAGTTAAGCGACCCAAGATCCTTAATTTTAAGCTGAAGATCCAAAAAGGCCTTAAGGGAGGAAATTTAAGAAATATCAGCCCCAGTCAAAATAATATCATCCACATACACAACCAAATAAATAGGGAGCTGCCAGATTCCCTGGTGAACAAAGAATAATAATTGAGAGAACGCACATAACCCCTAGAATGTAAAGCTTGAGACAACTTTGCATACCACTATCTAGAGGCCTGCCTCAACCCATATAAAGACTTCTAAAGCTTGCACACTAGAGGAGCAGAAGAAGAAGAGCCAACATAAAGACTAGGAGGGAGTTTCGTAAAAACTTCCTCATCAAGATCACCATCCAAGAATGCAGTGTTGATATTAATTTGGAACATAGGACAACCCTTCTTGGCAGCCACAACAATAAGGTCTTAACAATGGACATTTTGACAACAGGGGAGAAAGCCTCGTGAAAATCAACACCATCCACTTGATTATCACCCCTAACAACTAGCCTAGCATTATACTCTCTATATTCCCAACAACTTTAAACTTAACCTTATAAACCCATTTGCAACTAATGGGACTTTTGCGAGGGGGCACCTAAAAAATATTCCAAGTTTTGTTTGCCTCCAAAGCCTCAAATTTCTTCCTCATAGCATCGTGCCACTCAGGGATAGTTGCTGCTTGGTAGTAAGAGTGAGGCTCAGGAATATGTAGTTGAGTAATAGAAGGAGCAGAATGACTGGGGGCAGATATCAGAGAAGAAGAGTGGCAGACAAAGTCTTTAAGATAAACATGGGGATTATGAGTCCTAGAAGATCTTCTCAATGGAAGAGGAAGAAGTGGAGTGGAAGGATTGGAAGAAGATAAATGAGGATTAGAAAAGGAAGGAGAGGAGGAAGCAGGGAAGAGGAAGTAGATGAAGAAGAAAGAGAAGCAGAAGGAGAAGGAGATGAAAAGAAGAAGGAGAAAGGTCAAAACCGGCTGAAGGAAAAGGAGGACACCGGGGGGGGGGGGGGGGGGGAGGTAAACCACCAGATGAATTAAGGAAGGCAAAGATATGTATCTTGAAAATTAACATCCCCAGAAAGTAAAACTGCCTTGCTAGATAGATTATAGAGTTTATACCCTTTCTTACCTAAAGGATACCCTACAAAAACACAAGGAATGGACATGGGAAGAAATTTGTTCTTATGAGGCTTAGTCTCAATATAGTAACACAGGCACCCAAAGACTCTAAGGTGACAGTATGCAGGTACAAACCTAAACAACAGTTCATAAGGTCTTTTTCCAAGAAGTAAAGCAGAAGGAAGCCTATTGACTAAGTATGTGGCAGTAAGAATACAATCTCCCCAGAACTGGATATTGAGATGAGATTGAAAAAGAAGAGCCTTAGCTGTTTCAAGAAGATGTCTATGCTTTCTCTCCGCCACTCCATTTTGCTGTGGAGTGTATGGACGGGAAGTTTGATGAATAATCCCTTTACTAGAAAAATAGCTAAAAGCATCCAGACTGGACCCCAATTCTACGGCATTATCACTCCTAACAGTTTGAACTACAAATTGGAAATTGTGTCTCAACTATGGCAATGAATCCTTTGAGAAGGTCAAAAGCATTGCTGTTGGCACCCATTAGATGAGCCCAAGTAGCTCTAGTGTAGTCAACAACAATGGTTAAGAAATACCTAGAGCCACCATAAGTAGGTGTAGCATATTGACCCTAACTGTCCATATGAATCAATTGTAATGGTTTTGTAGTTTGTATAGAAATGTCGGGAAAATTGCTAAAGGACATACGTGACAAGAAAAAGACTGTTTAGGAGAAAAGTACAACCAATATTATTCATATGTTTTATCTTTATCACGATCCCAAACTCTATTCGTAGGATGTCGTAATGGCACCTAGTCTCTAAGACTAGGTAAGTCGATTACTATAACAATTAAACTCATTATTAAAAATGCTAATTTGAAATAGAGTTTAATATGAATATCAATACAAGCGCGAAATGAGCCTACACGACAATAATCATAACTACCTCCCAAGACTGGTAATACAGAGTCACGAACTCTAGTTAAGTACATGGAAAGATATCAAAGATCGAAATATACCTTGAATCCTTGTGATCAAAAAGCTAACTCCCCTGAGTCCGATATTTCCAATACCTGGCTCTACACAAAAATGTGTAGAAGTATAGTATGGGTATACCACAGTAGGTATCAGTAAGGATCAAGACTAACCTCGGTGGAGTAGTAACGATGTACAAGTCAAGACACTCGGTAGACAATATAACCTGTGCAATATAGAAGTATAAAGCTAATATTGGAAAGCAGGAATCAGTAAATGGCAACAAGAATCAACATGTGATATAAGCAATAAGACAATAGGAACACCATGAAAGTAGTGAAACCAAATAAATAACACAATGACAACCAACAAACCTTTCTAACACAAGGTTCACAACTAAATCACTCTGTAATACTTCATCTCTCAGTCACAAGTCACGAATCTCAACCCACCATCATATACTCACAACAGCTCGTGCCCACATCTCGAATCATAACCGCACGAACAACTCAGGGGCCAATATATCAAACCACCCGGCATGGTCACATGATCACAATCACAATCCTCCCGGCATGGTCACATGCTCACACTCATAATCCGTCCATCATGGTCACATGCTGAATAGCAACATGAAAACGGATAATACAAGAACACATGGCATGATCAATAAAGGTCAAGTTTCATGCTCCTGAGCTAGTGTAAGTGGCATGCTACGGAGTATGCTTGTGCGAGTGTACAACTGCAGCCCAAGTCAACAAGTAATATCAAAGACATCGTGTAGATCATTGAAGCAAAAAAACCAGCCATGCAATTTGTATGTAATACATAAGGAAAAGCACACCATCACACGAAAATCACAAACACAATGTCCCCAAGCCATCACACGTCACCGCTGACATTGCCACCCTTATCTCTCCGATAACCACCCGCATCACTTCGCCCTGACATTATCATTAGCCACACTTATCTCTCCTATAGCCACCTATATCACTCCGTATAATAGCCACCCTTTTCATTCCACCCGGACAATAACGAAATTGACACCAGTATCACTCCGTACATTCAAGAACAGTGAGATGCCGCCCTTATGCCCCGCATAAAAACAACAATGAAATACCACTCTTATACTTCGTATAACAATAACCAAACCCCACAATAATTCAAATGTGCTATCATCACAACAACAAAACATATCAACTCGTATAACAAATGTCCATACGCCACAACCTTTCCAAAGAGCCAATGATATCAATATTTCCACAACAAATAGCCCACTGCTCAACACAACGTATATAGAATCTCAATTACAAAAAAATGAATGAAAAAGTAACTCGACAAGGAACAATAACCCCTTTAAACATAACTTCAATTAAAATAGATCAATGACTTCCAATACCCTCACTTCCAATTAATTGTTTAAGGATAAACTCAATAGTGAAAGTATTTCTATGAAATGGCAAACTTTGGATTCCAGTATATGAATAGGCTAACAATGAAAAAGATGGCACAAACTAGTACTACGTCTAAATGAATGCGAATAACCCAGAAATAAAAAGATATCATGTAACAACAATTTTAACTAAGAGTAACTCCACAATAAAGAAATCATATAATGATAAAAGTGATAATAACTTCAAATATATCATATAAGAACAAACTCGACAAGTAAGGAATGTGACATGTAATGATAACTTCAAATAAATCATGTGATAGTACACATGACGAATAAAAGATATAACATGTGCTAACAATTTCAAATAAGTACATGAAAGAAGCCTAAGAGTCTAAAACGGTCAATTTTTATACATATAAGCCCGAGTACGTACGCGTCACCTCGCGTACACGGCTTTCAGATAACACGATTAGCACAACGACTCAAATCCTAAGGGGTAGTTCCCCACACAAAGTTAGGCACGATACTTATCTCAAAATCCCTCAACCAATACTCTAAAATAGCTTTTCCTTTACAATTCACCTCCGCTCGGCTCAAATCCATCAAACATCGACTTAATAAAATCAAATAATGCAAGAGATATCAGTTCCAATAAATAAAGCTATGATCTTTACACAATTTCTCAAAATTCAACCCTGTGCCCGCTCGGTTAACACCCTAGTCCAAGAGTAGATTTTGACTACACATAACCCCACGAGTCTGTATATGTGTTTTGTTTCAAAATCCGAGTCCAATTCGACTCTTAGATCCCAAATTTTCATTTTTCAAAACATAGACAAAGTTTCTCATAATTCCCTTTTGATTCTCATAATTTTGATATTAAATATGATTTATAATCATCTAAAATAGACGAAAATTGATCAAAATCACTTACCCAATGGTTGTAGATGAAGATCCCCTCTCCAAATCGCATTCTACTGAGTCTAGGGTTCAAAATATTAAAGAATGAGCTAAAATTCCTGAAATTTCAACTCTTAACCTAGCTGCAGATGTTTCATTTGCAACCAAAAGTTCGCAATTGCAAATGTTCTCAATTGCGACCACATGTTTGCAATTGCGACCAAAAGTTCGAAGTTGCAGTAGTTTGCAATTGTAACAAAAAGTTCGCAATTGCGAAGTACCAGCAATCCCAAACTTCACCAAAATGATAAGAAACCACCTTGAAACTCATCTGGAACCTCCCGGACATAAACAATATATGAATTTTAATCATAAAACACCTGCTTGCGCACTCAAAACACTGAAAAAAGGTCGTCTTGACCTGATATTGACCATGGTCAAACTCCAAATTTCTTAACTTAACTAGTCTCTCAATCAATGATCCAAAATACACCAAATCCCCTTGGGACCCCGTCAAATCATACCAACAAGTCCAAAAACAAAACACGAATCTACTCGGGGCCTCAAATCGCAAACATAACATCAAAACCACGAATCACACCTCAGTTCAAGCTTAATGAACTATGAATTTTTACTTCTATAACTCACGCCGAATCATATTGAATCAAACCGGAATGACGTCAAATTTTGCATACAAGTCCCAAATGACACAACAAAGTTATTCCAACTCCCAGAATTGCAATTAGAATCCGCTATCAACAAAGTCAACTGCCGGTCAAACCTCTCAACCTTCCAAACCTTTAACTTTCCAACTTTCGCCAAAATGCATCAAATTAACCAACCGACCTTCAAATCCAAATCTAGACACGCGTCTAAGTCCCAAATCACCACAAGAAGCTATCGTAATAATCAAAACACCATTCTGGAGTCGTCTACAAAAAATTCAAACTCCGATAAACTCCTACCGCTTAAACTTCTAATACAAGAATCATCCTTCTAAATCAATCCTGAAACATCCGAAAACCAAACCTAGTCATAGGCGCAAGTCATAATACATAATACGAAGCTACTCGAGACCTTAGGCCACCAAACAGGACACAAACCCTCAAAATGACAGGTCGTGTCGCTACATTCTCCCCCTCTTAATTAAACGTTGGTCCTCAAACGTGCCAAGAACCGTTTCGAAGTCATCATATCGCTGAATGTACTCACCATGCATATGTCCGTGGGTGATCCCACGTCACCCCAATGCACATAAGCCCGACAAAACCATCTCAACTGAAAATTATTCCTTCCACCTATACTGATAAGCCTTAGACCAAATTTGGAGCATCTGATCATTTCCCAAGGACCCGAATCTCGCATCATCACATGGTATCAGCCTTCTCCAGCTGCAACAACCTATGCCTACACCCACTTCTCCACTTCCTCTACTTGCTTTCATGTATATTATTGCTTAGGTAAAAAAGCACAAAGTACAACTACACAAGTAACACATCACACATATGCCCATAACAAAAACTCTGGCCATCATAGTTGCCCATAATCAAATCCAGCACCGACAATTAACCTCATATCAAGTAGAACCCTGTTTCAAACCTTCACAACAATGACAACGATACAAGAAACATGAAAATCCCATGACTATTCACTCAAATCAACTAGTCACATCTAAAGCCACCTGGGCTTACACCTCGCAAGATAAAACCCAATACGCACAATGCGAATATGACCAAATATGCAACGAGAATCACATGAAAGATTTATCAAACAAGCCCGACAAGTACAACTCCCTATCCGTATCATACTACGAATCAATTCCACAAGGAAGAATCAAAACATATGAACTAATAACGAGTATCTCATCCTAATAAAACTCCACTACATCACGCAGCCCGGTTCAACCATATAAAACTGCATGAAAACGCGAGGATCTCATCCACTTCTCTGAATCACAAGTAGAATACACATCAAACCAATTGAAACCTTCCACTAATTCAATTCCATGAACAAAATCATAACACATAATGACACCCCCTCACCGGTAGACCATCTAAATCACAAACTGTAACCAAACTATTCAGAAATCACATCAAAACCTACTGTAATGAGTAATATAAAGTCACTTCAAGTCTCATAGCTCTCAATAGTGAACAAACGAAAATGACAGACATGGGCCATCACTATAGCATCTCCTAACAAGGGTAAACACATAAGCAAAGTACAAAATCACAAAACTCACCCATATGTGAAGCAAGATAAGATGACTCACCCCGATAAGCAGAACCAAATCAAAATAAGAATAATGCTCCTCTATAAAATCAAAACCATACATGTAACGACTCCATCTGGTGTAGTGGTCTAAGCCCTACTATAGAAAGAATATCAGCAGGCGAGGCTGGGCCTCCCCCTCTAGGGCGCCCTCTACCCACCTGTTCTTACCCCTAACTAGTTGTGCAGGTGGAGTACCAACTAGAATGGAGCCCTTGGCCTAAGTTCTCAGATGAACTTCGCCCCTCTGAGTTTGGGACAATCTCTCATGATGTTCCTAGTATCACCATAATCATAACAAACCCTCCGCAGGCGTGGATGCTCGTATTGAGTCTGTGCCGGATAATTGGAATAACCGTTGTAGGAACCCTGTACCGGTGGTGCACTAAAAAAAACTTCCCTTCATGAGTACCCTGACTAAATGGAGCACCATGAGTAGTCTAAAGTGCGGACTGGATTGGCTGACTGCCCGAGCCTCCACCACGATTCATAGCTGAAGAGTAGAATCCATTGAACCCTCAAGAACCTCAAGACCTCTTGGTCTCCTTATCCTCCCTCTCCTCACCCCGAATACGCTCTAACATCCTAGCAATCTCCACTTCTGCTGAAATGGAGTATCACTCTAAAACTCCTGAGCCATAAAAAATCTAAGATCATAATTGAGCTCCTCAATGAATTTGCAAACTCGCTCCCTGATTGTGGGAACCAAGGTAGGTGCATGACGTGATAACTCACTGAACCTGATGGCATACTTTGACAATGTTATGGTGCCCCAATAAAGCTACTGAAACTCTATATGCCACACATCCCGGAGGGTCTGGGGAACAAACTCCCTCAAAAACATCTCTGAAAACTGAGCGCAAGTGGGTGGTGCTGTATTGGCTGGTATATCCTCCTTATAAACCTGCCACAATTGATACATTGCTCCACATAGTTGAAATATAGTAAAAGCAACTCCGCTCACCTCTACAATACCCATGGTGCAGAGAATGTGGTGAAACTTCTCTAGAAATCCCCGTGCACCCTCGGTAGCTGTGACTCTGAAAGTAGGAGGACTATACTTATTAGACCTCTCAAGAAACTTCTGCTCCTCCTCTGATACCCCTGACTGACCTCAAGCTGAACCAGAATAACAGGTTGTACCAGCATCATACCTAGAACCTGAACAATATGAGCCCGCTGCTCTGGAGTACGGGCTGTAGGAGTCTGAGCTCCTCCCCTAATCTGCGAAGTAGCTGGTGCAACCGAGATCAATCCAGCCTGAGCCAATGTACCAAACATGCTCAAGAACTGCGCTAAAGCCCCTGAAGTTTCAGGGTACCAAAAGGCGTCTCCGGTAACCGAAACTACTAGCGGCTCCTCAACTGCTGCTATGGCAGGTGCTCTAGCTACAACGCGTTCTCCCTCCTCAGCCTCTACCTCGGTCCCAACCTCTCATGGCTCTAGTAGGGAGCGCATGTGTCTGCTCAACTAACCCGGTAGCACGTGTCCTCAACATTTGTGAGAGAAAAGAGATACAAAGGTTCAAACTTTGAAATTAACACATCCGCATGATAAGAATGAAAGAAATGGAATTTTCCTTTAGTTCTGTAGCCTCTCGAAGTTAAGTACAGACATCTCCGTACCGATACATAAGACTTTGCTAAACTCGTGTCTTGTAGAACAAATGAACCTAGAGATCTGATACTAACTTGTCATGACCCCAAACTCCCTTCGTCGGATGTCGTGATGGCACCTAGTCTCTAAGACTAGGTAGGCCGATTACTATAAAAATTCAACCCAATTATTTACAATGTTAATTTGAAATAGAGTTTAATATGCATGTCGATACAAGCACGAAATGAGCCTACGCGGAAATAATCATAACAACCTCCCAAGACTGGTAATACAGAGTCATGAACTCTAGCTAAGTACATGTAAATATCTCAAAGATCGAAATACAATACTGTTAAAGTGACAATCTGATAGTACAACATAAGGAAAGGACTCCAAGGGACTATGAAGATCAAGCAGCTCTACCTTTAATCCTTGAGATCAACAAGCTACCTCCCCCCGAGTACTATATCTCCAATACCTGGCTCTACACAAAAATGAGAAAAAGTGTAGTACGAGTACACCGGTCGGTAGCCAATAAGGATCAAGACTAACCACGGTGGAGTAGTGACGAGGTACAAGTCAACACTTACTAGACAAAATAACATGTGCAATATAGAAGTCTAAAGCTAATAATGGAAAACAGGAATCAGTAAATGGAAACAAGAATCAACATGTGATTCTCACACCTCCCTTTTTCCGACAAGGGTTGGATACGGGTATAATAAGGGAGTTTTTCCACTTTAAGTGACATTATTCGGATTTTGGGATTTATTTATTTATTTCAGAGTCGCCACCCGGGTTTTGACGATGCTCCGGGACACCGTGTTAAGAAAATCCCAAACCGAGGAAATTTTGACTCTGTTTTGATTTGTCTGCGACCAGAGATCCGAGTAAGGAATTCTGTTAACCCGGGAGAAGGTGTTAGGCATTCCCGAGTTCCGTGGTTCTAGCACGGTCGCTTAACTATTAATATTTGGCCTAATTATCTAATTATTTACATATTTAAACCTATTGTACTTGTTAGCCTTTTTCACTTTTTAGCCGCTTTTAATATTTATAGATTTATCTTAACCAAGTCACGATGGCGTGCACTTGTTATTTTTCAACACATCACAACCGCGTCACATGAAATGCACCCACGATTGCTACATGTGATTTTATTATTATTTGAAGTTGAAGACGGGGACATGAGTTTTCGCACCCGCGTGTAGATTATGGTCGTTTGAAGTAATACTGGATTATTTACTAGATTTCAATCTAAATATGTATTTTTCAACCTAAAGGATATGTAGAAGATTGTCTAAGACTAAGTTCAGTAATTTAAAGACGGATGCTTGGGCTATGGCCATATTTTAGCCCAATTTATCAATTACCCCCTTTTGGCCAAATCTTAGTATGTGCCATTTATGAAAGAAGCGATATGCATTTCAACTAACAAAATTAAGGAAATCAAGGATACAACAGAAATATGAATTCATAGTTTTTGAACAACAATCCGAAGCGAATTTGCACGCTTAATATAATTTTTTATTTATTTTATTTAGTTACTAAAGAGGTACTGTTTGGGAAGACTATACTTATATATCCCAAATTCATCAGGTTCAGAATAAGTAAATCATGGGACTTTCAACAACGCAGGTTTTTCACCAGGAAATCTAGAATTTCGGGCAGATTAGTTTTAATGCCAAAATTACTCGAGTTTTGAAGACACTTTTTAATCTCAATTGAATCCTAATAGTAAAATCCCTAACATATATAATCACTGTAAAATGCGGCTTAAATTCAGTAGAAGAATCATGTGAGACTTAAAGATATTTACATTTTTTTCTACAGGCTATACTAAATAAACTTCAAATTTTTAAACAGAATAGTATAACATTGAATCTTGGAGGGATTCGATATCCCTTAGGCTCAATAGCCTGGGGTTCAAGATAATTCACGCCTTGACATGCTATTTTTAATAACCTGGCCCATTTCTATATGCCCAAGTTAGCCATAATAACATAATACAGTCCAGTCTTTAAATTANCTACATGCTATTTTTAATAGCCTGGCCCATTTATATATGCCCAAGTTAGCCATAATAACATAATACAGTCAAGTCTTTAAATTACATTACAGTGAAAGCACAAGAAATATAGGAGGGGGTTATAACTTGACTGCCCCTATACACTTTCCAGATCGAAAGAAACTAAGAAAAAATAAAATTCTAACTAATTTGCTGACTCGAAGATCTCTTGAAACCTTACGTTTGAGTCTTCCCTTTGGAATCTGTAAAAACACCCCATTTGTTTGAGGGTTATGCAACTTATCAGAACCAAACTGACCATGGGAAGGTCAATTTTAATTCAGATAATGTTTGTGCTCAAACCATATTATCTGGCAGAACTGTTTATGCACNCTTGTACTTGGGACTTTTAGTCCTATCAATTCCTTAACTTGATCATTTTATGCATGTTGAAAGAGTGAACCTAACCATTTGGGAGGTTCAGATTCCATACTCTAGAGCCTTTTTGACTGACCTCACTTCTGTACCCTCGAAGGGTGATAAACTACTCTCTAAATATCTAAAATATGGGGTGAATTTGACCACTATGAAAGGTCAGATTCACTACCCCCTTAATGTTTGCTAAATGACTCTATTATGACTTCAAGGATATGGAATTAATCACAAAAAGTCTCTAACAGATAATTCTACTATTGTAATCACACATAGAGAGACAACTAGACTTTGATAAGTGATCACAGGTTCAGCAGGAAGGAAAGCAACAGGTTTTATTAATCTTTTTTTTAGATTGAATCTGACTATGAAGGAGAGTCTGATTCAAACCCAGAGATACAAACTTACTTGACATTTCTAACAACCATACCAACACTTCAAATAACATTCATTTGAACATTTTTGACTATTCTTGGCTTTTTAGAGACTGAATCAGACCA
>MDKI01092276.1:0-42129 GCA_005239505.1 Nicotiana paniculata
AGCAAGGCAAATAGGTATATGTCTATCCTAATTGCGAATTCGTTCCCCGATGCCCGGGTTCAATAACCTGCTCTTATTTAATTCTATATGCAATCTAATATTCCCACTTTCGAGTTCAACTCTAGATTCGTAGATAGTATTTCACTGTTAGCTACTCAGCAAAATAATTAAGAACAGAATTAAATAAATAACCCAATATGATAAAATCAACTTCGTCAAATGAAACTTCAAATATAACATTCATGTTTCACCCATGACCCTAGAATAATAGGGATCTTAGCCACACATTTTCATACAATCATCAAAAACAATATTTTCAAACATAAAATCAATGAGTACTAGAAAAGATATGGAAGAATTGATGAAATTCGTGCTCCCAAGTGTGTTGCTCTTTTGTTTCTCTCCAAAAATCATGTTCTCCCCTCCAAAATTGAGTTAAGACTTGCTTTTATACGTGTTGGGTAGGTCTAGGGTCGAATTAACTGAGTCCCGGTCAAATTAGGAGAGATTCGCGTCATCGGCGCCCTGGGTAGCGCCAGGCGCCCACCAGGGCGCTTCCTGGAAATAGTTTACTGCCTCCAGCGCCACAGGTGGCGCCCAGCCCTGCCTGTGGCGCCCAAATTTGCCCTTTCCCGGTTTTGTGCATTTTTTCTCTAATTTTGTGCGTTTCGTCCCCAATTACTCCCAAATCATTCCTACACATAAAAACACCACAAATCAATATAAATCATCACAATTAACATCTAAAACTCACGAAACAAAAGTAAAATATAAGGCGATATACATGAAAATATATATACTTTAAGCAAAACATCACGTCTTCGTACCGATCCCCCAGACTCTACTAAGCTTGTCCATGAATTGTGAGACATAGGCAACCTAGTGCTCTGATACTAACTTATCACGACCTGAATTCCTACCGTCGAGACTGTGATGGCTCCTAACGCTGCACTTTCTAGGCAAGCCAACATTACAAGTTTGCAACATCATAATCTTACAAAATACTGAGAACCACTACAACCCAACACATAATAATTAAAGTACGAAACGAAACCTCCATAGTAATAGTGCACATGTGAAAACTGTATGTCTAGTTACCATGGGTCTGGAGTCACAACTCACGGACTACTAAGAATTTACTACAAGTATTTGGCTGAAAGAAAATGTAAAACTATTTGTGAACTAAATAAACAGTGAATGAATAAAAGGGAAGGGACTCCAGGAATCTGCGGATGTCGGCAGATCTACCTCGGGTCTCCTGCGGACCTACCTCGGACCTATACTTGGATCTGCACAGAAAGTGAAAAGTGCAGTACCAGTACACCTTACCCCATGTACTGGTAAGTGTCGAGCCTAACCTCGGCGAAGTAGTGACGAGTCTAGGACAAGACACCACATAAAGCCTGAAATAGTATAATCATGCTAATGGCAACAATTGTAAACAAAGAATTAAGGTGGAAATAATGGGAAGGGAAAATTCAATGGGGAATCAAAATATAAGGAGTGAGAAACAATAAGAAAAGCACAATTTGAATAGATCATGCACGACATCAACGTACGTGCATTAAACCTCACATATCATGGCACGACATCACCCTTCGTGCTTTACACTCTTCCTCACAATATGAATAAATCATGCACGACATCACCCTTCGTGATTTACACTCTTACTCACAATATAAATAGTGGCATCACCCTTCGTGCTTTACGCTCTTCCTCACAATATAAATAAATCAATAACAACAGATAGAGAGAAGTTTCACAAAGAAATCAATATTTCATCAATGATTTATTTCACAATTTAACATCTCAACCTTGAATCAATATTTACAAATTTATCAACCTCGGTGGAACCGGATATAAGTCTCCCAACATTTCAATAACAACAATAAGCATGGATAATAGGATTTACGACTACAAAATTTGCAAGAATAGAATTTCACTCACATGCTATGACTCGACCACAACGCATAAGTGCTTCTCACCTCACCTATACCTCGTATTCAACAACAAAAGACGTAGCAAATAATCACACAATACCTATTCCCTCAATCCAAAGTTAGATACAACACTTATCTCGCTCCCAATATAACTTAACTTTCAATCACATCTTTGCCTTTCAAATTATCCGAGTCCACAATATCTAGAAAATTTCCAACCAAATGATTGAACATAAGCCTTAGGAATCATCCCCGATAACTACGATTCAATTTAGTTCATATTTGAAAAATTCAACAAAAGTCAACACCCGGGCCCGCTTGGTCCAAACCCGACACTCGGGCCAAAACCCGATTACCCATTCACCCTCAAGCCCGGATATACAATTGGTTTTGGAATCTGACCTTAATTTGAGGTCTAAATCCCCAAATTTCAAAATCCCTAGTTTTCTACCCAAAATTCCCAATTCCACCATAAAAACCTAGATTTTAGGTTGAAATCTTGTTAAAGGAAGTAAAAGATTGAAGGAAAAGAGTTAAGAATAAATTACCTATGATTTGGGGAGGATTTGGTCTTTGGAAAATCGCCTCTTGAAGTTTAGGTTTTGAAAAATGGGAGAATGAATGAAAAATCCCGTCTAAGTCCAAATTTATCAGCTGCAGATGTCGCAATTGCGACCTGAGCTTTGCAAATGCGAAGGAACAATCGCAATTGCGATGCCCTTCACAACTCTGTTGCCTTCACAAATTCAAGGTAAGTGTCACATTTGCAACAACTGGACCCTCGCAAATGCGAGTCCATGTTCGCATTTGCGAACCTGAGTTTCCCAGACTCCGTTCGCAATTGCGAAGGTAACCTCGCAAATGCGAGAACTTCTGGCCCAGACTCTCTTCACAATTGCGATGAAAGCATCGCAATCACCGTCCCTGCTTGGTCCGCAATTGCGATGCCTGATCTCGCAATTGCGAGATCAGAGGCCTGCAACAGGTATTTCTACACCAACAAAATTTTCTTAAGTCCTAAACACCCCGTAACCTACTCGAAACTCACTCGAGCCCTCGGGGCTCCAAACCGAACATGCATGCAAGTCTACAAATATCATGAGGACTTGCTCGTGCGATCAAATTACAAAAATAATACCTAGAGCTACGGATTAGCACCAAAATTCATGAATTTCTCAAGAACATTTCAAAATTAGTATCTCCTCAACCGACGTCCGAATCACGTCAAATCAACTCTGATTTCTACCAAATTTCACAGACATGACTTAAATATTATAATGAACTTGTACCAGGCTCCGAAAAAAGAATACGGACCCGATACCAACGAGATCAAACATTAATCAATTTCTTTAAGTCCTTAAAATTTCAGTCTTACAATTTTCATCAAAAAATCATTTCTCGAGCTATGGACCTTAGAATTCGGTTTCGGACATACGCCCAAGTCCCATATTTTACTATGGACCTTCCAGGACAGTCAGAACACGGGTCTGAGTTTGTTTACTCAAAATGTTGACCAAAGTCAACTAAAAATTACTTTTAAATCCCAAAAATTATTATTTCATAAATTTCCACATAAAGGCTTTCCAGATTTACGCCCACACTGTGCACACAAATCGAGGTAAGTAAAAAATAAGGTTTTTAAGTCTAACGAGCGTGCAATTGAGTTTTAAATCACAAGATGACCCTTTGGGTCGTCATACTAGACCCCATAGCTAGGGTTGTGACCTAACCCTAGTGTGGGTATTTAATAGGTCTTGAATTTTAGGGCTTAATTCGTGCGTTAATTGTAGAATTAGTGGTTGAAAATACTGATTCATGCCTTTATGACTTAGGCTCTTCTTGATAAAGAGGGACTAAGTCTAGGAAAATTAGGCTAACAAGGAATTGCGGTGAATTCAAGAGATTGATAGCCCCAATTAAAGGGTTAAACCTAGAGATAGTAATACCCGACTTGAGCCAATTTCACTTGCATTGCATGAACACCTATTTGGGCTTGAGAAAGCCAAATCAGGCTAAGTCTCTCAAACTACCGAGAGGTATAAAGTGAGACATTTTGTGTGATGGTTATATCACGACCCCAATCATAACAAGCTTGTCCTAGATTCCTGATACCCATTAGATACTCACCTAGGCGGAAGTCACTTCCCTAGTTCCTTTTATCACTTGAAAACTTTTACCAAAAATATTGTACTTAGTCTACTCTTAGCATACAATAGTATAAAATTAGAATAGAACTAATCATAACAATGTTTGGAAGTGCAATACGACACAGACATATAGATTAGTTAGATACCCAACTCCAAACCAAATTAACTCCCTATGAAGTCGATCCCGACCTTGTTGAGTAAAAATGCATCGACCATTCCTCGCTACTATATAGTGGTGTAGGGTTGGCATCGGTCACTTTTTGGCGCCGTTGTCAGGGAAGTTAGACGGTTTTGGCTATCTATCTAACTACTTGTGTGTATTGTTTTTCTATCCTTCCATTTTTTATAACTTTTGTATGTCACTTGCTTTAGGTACCAAATGGCTCATAATGATGCTCTCCAAAATATTCTCCCGGGGGAGGAGGTAAATGAAAATGGTAAGGATGAGGTTAATATAGAACCTCAAGTCCAAAGAAGAGGCCGCTAGGCTAATGAAAACATTCCAAACCCTCCCCCATCTCCTCCACGGGCGGCACACCGGGTGCTACCCAATGAAGGCTACGCCAGTGCAATTGTCCCGCCCCGGATCCGGGAGGGCAATTTCCAAATTATAAATATCATGATTTCCTTATTGGAGCAAAGAGGTTTCTTCACTGGCGCTCCCCATCAGAATTCATATAAACATCTAAAGGGTTTTGTAGATACATGTTGGGGGAGCAAGAAGATGAACGTGTCGAAGGACGCTATGAGATTGAGACTTTTCCCATTTTCACTCAGAGGGAAAGCTTTGGATTGGATCGAGAGGCTACCCAACAATTCCATCACCACTTGGGATGAGTTTGCTGATAAGTTCGTAGCAAAGTTTTTCTCTCCGGGTCATATAGCAGTATTGATGGATGAAATATTAGCCTTTAAGCAAGAGCCAAATGAGCCCTTACATGATATCTGGGAGCGGTACCGTACAATGGTAAAAGAATTCCCCAACAATGATATGACTGAAGCAATGATCCAGCAAAGATTTTATAGAGGTATCAACACAACCAACCAGTGCATGGTGAATCATCTAGCAAGGGGAAATTTCATGAAAGTGCCTTTTGTCGATGCATGTGACATACTAGATGAGATGGCTGACACCTCCTCAGCTCGGCAGAGTCGGTAAAATGTTCCTCAGGGTGACCCTAATGTCATCCATCTTCACAAGGAACTTCATGACCATGGATAAGCCATTGTAGAGTTGACTACCACTATGAATCAACTAGCAAAGGCTCAGCTTCAACAAATGTAGGGGACAAAGCAAGTAAACGCCATGGAAGGGGTGAATCTAATGGTCAACAAGAGGAGACAGCATGGTCAACACGTGCAAAACAATCAAGATCAATATGAGCAAAGTGGTACTGGTTATAACCAAGACGATTCTTATGATGACCAAAGTGAGGAAGTTTTATATGCCAATAACTACCAAGGTCAACGGAGCAATGCTCCAAATCAACAATGGAGATCGCAAGGAAACAATCAAAATTGGGAAAAACAAGGCCAAGGGAATTGAAACAATAGTAACAACAACAACAACTCGAACAATCGGGGGAACAACAATCAGAATTGGGGGAAAAACAATAAAAATTGGGGAGGCAATGGAAACCAAGGGGGTTGGAGTAATAATAACTTCAAGGCAATCGGGGGTCGGGCTTTCAACGACCCCCGATGTATCAACAACCCAACAATCCGCCTCCATATTAGTCTCAAGGGAAAAGTTCTTCAAGCAATGAGATGGGGCAGCTAGAGAGTATGTTTAAACAAATGATGGAAAGCAATGCCGACTCTGAGGCCCCAATAGCTTCCCATACCACTTCAATCAGCAATTTGGAAGTACAAATGGGTGGTCAAATTTCTCAAGCGTTGAATACTCTCCCTAAAGGGGCACTACCAATTGATACGGTAGTAAACCCGAAGGGTGGGAACAATACAGGCCATGCTATGGCGGTGACCATAAGAAGCGGTAGAGGTGGAGATGCAAGTACCTCTAATCCAAAGAAGATTGTGCGTGAAGATCTTGTGTTGCAAAATGATGATTATGGTCCAATCATTGATGAGAAAGTGAATGATGAGAATAGGAATGATGAAGTGAGGATTGATATTCATGACAACGAGGAGGAAACTCAAAATGATGTGAACTCGCCTAGGGAACACGTGATAGACATACCGAAAATGGTAGTTCCCAAAGCCAATGCTCATTTTCCAAGGCCTCCTCCACCATATCCTCAACGGCTTGCAAACCAGAATAATAAAAATCAATTCAAGAAGTTTATTGAGATGATGAAAAGTTTTTCAATCAAATGTTCCCTTAGTGGAAGCTCTCGAACAAATGTCGGGTGCCAATTTCATGAAGGACTTGGTAACTAAGAAGAGATATATGAATTGTGAGACCATAAAAATGACTCATAAAGTGAGTGCCATTGTGCACTCGATGGATTCAAAGGTTGAAGATCCCGACGCCTTCACAATTCCATGCACCATTGGTAGTCCTGATTTTGCAAAAGCCTTGTGTGATTTGGGAGAAAATATTAATTTGATGCCATACTCCATATTCAAGAAATTAGGTATTGGAAAACCGAGAGATACTTCTATGAGATTGCAAATGGCGGATAGAACAATGAAAATTCCACTTGGTATTATTGATGATGTTCTCGTCAGGGTCGACAAGTTTATTTTGCCCGCTGATTTTGTGATTCTCGACTGCGAAGTTGACTATGAGGTGCCTATAATATTAGGGAGACCTTTCCTAGAAACAGGGAAGGAATTAGTAGATGTGGAATCAGGGGAGCTCACCTTCCGGATGGACGATGAAAAAGTTATATTCCACGTGTGCAAATCAATGAGGCAACCAAATAGTAATGAAGTTTGCTCTTTTGTGGATATTGTGACGAAGGTGATAGTTGATGACACGAGTGCCATGATCAATGTGGAAGACCATATGGAATTTGTGTTGTTAAACTATGAGAATGATGAAAGGTAAGGTTTGATTAAATGTGCAAATGCCTTGCAAGGAATGGGTTCTTATTCATATGGGCCCCGTAAACTTTCCTTAGACTTTGAAAACCGGAAGACTCCACCAACAAAGCCCTCAATCAAGGAGCCACCATCATTAGAGTTGAAGCATTTGCCTTCGCACCTCAGGTATGAATTCGTAGGCCCTTCTTCCACATTGCTTGTTATTCTTTTTGCTTGCTTAACTAAAGTGCAGGTAAACTCCACCCTTGAGTTGCTTCAAAGAAGGACAAACTAAATTGGATGAAATTTGGTTGACATTCGGGGTATAAGACCCGCCTTTTGCATGCACAAAATTTTACTAGAGGATGATTCCAAACCTTCAGTGGAGCATCAAAGGAGATTGAAAGAGGTTATACAAAAGGTCGTCAAAAAGGAAATTATCAAGTGGCTAGATGTAGGGGTTGTGTATCCTATTTCGAATAGTTCATGGACTTCACCGGTACAATGTGTGCCGTAGAAGGAGGTATGTGTTGTCACAAATGAGAAAAATGAGTTGATCCCCACTCGTACTGTTATCGGACGGAGGGTATGCATGGACTACAGAAAGCTGAACAAAGTGACCCGCAAAGACCACTTTCCATTGCCCTTTCTTGATCAAATGTTGGACAGACTTGCCAGGCGTGCCTATTATTGCTTTTTGGAGGGGTACTCAGGGTACAACCAGATTCTCATTGCACCGGAAGACCAAGAGAAAACTATCTTCACATGTCCGTATAGAACATTTGCATTCTCACAGATGCCTTTTGGTTTGTGTAATGCATGTTGCACCCCTATTTTTCCCTTGTGGGGGTCCAGGGTTTCGACATTTTGGGACAACTCCCTTCATTTTGGGATGGGGTATGGGATTTGAAGAGTCGCCACCTAACAGATTAAGGAGCGTTAGGGCACCTAAAGCAAATAACTCAAAAAAACTGGTTTACATCACCAGAGATTGGGTAAGGGCTCGAAATTACGTTGAGGGGAAGGTTTTAGGCACTCCTCGAGGTCCACAATGGTGGGTCCCGGCCAAACTTAATTTAAGCGAATTAGTCTTTAAAGGAAAATAAAACAGCTTAAGCAAATAAAGTTTACTTTAAATAAGGAATTAAAGGGGTCCTAGGTTTATTAGCCTATAGGATCAGTTATATGCAATACTCGGTAACCTTCCTAAAATAGAGGTGTTATGCATAGCATTAGCGCACATGTCATCATCTCCATTACTACCCAATTACCCTCCCCTTTATTATAGTATCAAGTACATACCTTATGCGTGCACTACCCATCCCTTACCTATGGCCTTGGAGGTGTTTAGGACCTCTATTTTAAGGTGGTTCTAGACTCACCTATGTTGCTTAAAAGGAGAAAACTAAGTGACAAACAAAAATCAAGTACGACTTGTCACATAAGGAGCAATTAAGGAGGATCATGTTTACCTCCACAAATAGACAAACAAATGCACGCTATTCAGACAATCTATTTTTAATGATTTAGGATCGTATAGGCAGGATATCTAAATGAGTATAAACAAAATATATAGAAGTTTTATTAAATCGAGGCAGTGAGTACCTATCAGTTTGCCTACTTACTGAACCTGGGCACGTTTACAAGCAGTCAAACAAACACAATTTTAAAACTCAGGATTTTAATTATCCTACAGGCTTGGCTAAGTGATAACCGGGCAGGATCCTATAGACATGGTATCTAAGTGTTAATCAGACCAAAAATATAAACCAGAGATTGATTTTAACGGGCATATTTCGTCTTTTTAGATCCTATAGGCATGCTTTCTATGTGCTGAAACTGATTACAAGCATTATTTCCTATAGACATGATATCTAAATACATAAACTGATTTTTACACTTATTTCCTATGGGCATGATGTCTAAGTGTCAAGACTGGTTTTACATGTATTTCCTATAGGCATGATGTCTAAGTGTCAAGACAGATTTTACACTTATTTCCTATGGGCATGATATTTAAGTGAGCGGATATATTAACAGAATGTTAGACAAGTTTGGAAATTCCCAAAGAAGATCCTACATGCATGGTTTCTAATGCACATTGAGACTTGAGAATGTGCATAAACATGGATTTTGATGCAGAAGTGATAAACATCTTATAACAGGATTTCTGGGATGCAGGTGTGAAAATTCATGATCACAAGTAATAAGATAAGTCCTATAAGCATGGTCTTTAATGCATATAAACAATTACAACAATCCTATAGGCATGATTTCTACCCGAACCCAACAATATATATATAAAAATCCCTACTATAGGGAGCCTTGGCAGGCCCAAAGTCAACCTGGAAGTCAGGCCTTCAATCAAGTCTGGATTACACCAACAGTTCATAATGACACAACTGGGCTTCTAGTGTGTCAAAGTTCCCAAGGGCCTCAGGGACCCCGAGCAATGCTCACACCAGAACCTTTTCAAAGAAATATTTTTTTGTAAACAAGTTTGGAAGGCCAGCCCCAATGTGTCAGAGTTCGAAGGAGTCCGTAAGACTCCTAGGCAGTGCTCACACTAGAGGGAAGGACCCTCGATATCTAAGAGTGGAAGTTGAAAATAGTATATAAAAGTAAGAGATAGTTTAGGAAAAAACAGTTTGGACTTTTAGAAGTGAATAGAACAGATTACAAGATTAAAAACTACAAACAGAACCATATTTAGCAGACTGAATTCAGACATGAATTCCAGTAGTTAGACAATAAACAAAACAAGTTTCACATTGCATAAAGTGTATTAGTTAATTAACTATTACTAGGTGGGATCAGAACAACATGCAGGAATTAAGACTGAATATCCAGAAAAACACATAGTGCAGAGTAGGGTGATAGAAACTAAACATGCTAGTTCAGAAACATGTAAACAGGAATCATGAATTGACTAGTAACATGTTAAGGTAAAAAAAACACATAAACAAGGCAGGAATTGAAGCATGCTAACTGAGAAATAAGTAGACAAGTGTCATGGATAAAACCGGAATATACTAACCATACTAACATATAGGATAGGACAAGTTAACAAGAATTAAGTCATGCTGATCAAGAGCATAAACAGGAAGGACATAGGTTCAACTAATAGCATATTGCATAGAGTATGATAACAGAAATAGGAGCCTACCAGTTAAGAAGTAGTAAAACAGGAAAGTGAAAGCAAATAGGATCCAAGAGTCTAGCCTTGGGTTTCAGCCAGCTAGGTAGAGCAGCGAGTAGAAGTAATAGAAAGAACTACAATTAAGAGGGTGTGAGAATGAGAGTTTGTGTGTGTGTTTTTGTGTTCTTTCCAGGTATGTTCGTGTGTGTTTGTCGTGTTTTAAACAGAACAATGAAATGTTTATATAGCACGTAGTAGAGTAAACCAAATAAGGCAAGGAAAATCAATTGCACACAAATAAGGCATGCAACATCAATTAATAAGTCAATTAGGGCTTAACGGGAATAAATTAACAGCAAGTAAAACTTAAATTAAGGAGAGTCTTTCACGGGGTATATCAGTAGACAGGATTGAGGCTAAATAAGGTAAGTAGTAAATCAATTAGAGGTCAGCCAAAACAATCAAAACCCAGAAATCAAGTCAGCAATATAATTAAGGAAGGTAGTACTAATTACGAATCACATATAAGGAAAGGATAGGTAAAAATCTTTCAGAGCGATATCAATTTGAAAAGAAGCACGATTTCAAACCCTAATTAAGCCGATAAATCAACTAATTAGTTAACTTAACAGAGCCAAAGTGAACGGGCAAGAATAGTGAGATAAATAATCGAATAATGGAAAACCTTAAGCATAACGAAACACAGAGATAAAACTCAAGCAAATCAATTAGTCGAAAAGTAAAAGAAAGAGGCTAGAGTTGAGCTAAACATTTTTTTAAAACATTTGCAGAAACCCTATTGAGAATCAAAACCCTAGCTTTAGGGAAAAAATAAAATCGGTTGATAATAGTGGTAAAAATGAAAATTTCTTAAAGAAAAACTATTAAACAAACTCCAAACACTTAAGATCTCAAGGGATCTGAACCTATTTGGCCAGAAATAGTCAGGTTTGTACACAAATAAACAAAGGTAGAAAAATCGAGTTTTAGACCGGTGATTTGAAGCCATGAAAATACGAAAAAATGATAATACTCACGAATAGTGGGTGAATACAGACGGATTCACCAAGATACAGAGGGACTCAAACCAGGTCTGTTCGAATCTCTTCGAGATTATGTCAAATAACATGGAAGTCGAACACCCAGTAGAGATAGGAGGCCAGATAAGACCTAGGATCGAAGGAATTAACCATGAATAGAAGGGGGTTCAGGTGACAACGGGTTAGGGTTAGGGTAGGTTGAGAGATAAGAGAGGAGGAAGGGAATTAGGAGGCGGCGGATTTTGAGAAATGAGTAGGGTTTGGGGTTATGGGTTAACTAAAAAAGGAAAGATTTTCCTGGACCGTTGATCTTCTGAGATCAACGACCATGATTAAATATGGGAGTGGGCGGGTTATAGCAATTAGGTTATGGGTAAGGTAGGGTATTGGGCTGGGTTCAAAAATTAGTTTAAAAGAGGCTATTTTTTAAATACCTAATTAATTTGATAAAATAATTTATAGAAATAGCTAATAAATGATAAAAATACTATTTGTGTATGAAAATAATTCAAAATAATTACTTAATACTATAAAAATATAAAAGTTCATTTTCGTTTAAAATCAAGTAATTATACACACATGGGTTATTATTGCAAAGTTATCGCAATTACAACCTACAAATGTAGATATAATTAAAGCTTAATATAAATATAAATAATAAAAATTAAGCAATAAAATTGTTATAAAATCATTTGTGATGCAATTAATAATTATATAGATAATAAAATAATGGAATAAATTAATTTAAAATCCTTTAAAATTACATAAAATTATGGAAAAATACTAATTGATGCTCATGCATTATTTTGAAAGTATATATTCATTTTGGAAATATTATAGGGAAAATTGGGTATCAACAACTGTCCCTCTTTGCCCGGGAAGGATGAAAGAGTTGTCGGGTAAAGATATGATGGCCAATTTTGACCGGATAGAGCTATCTGAGAGATATAGGCCGCATTTCAGTTTTCGAGCTACCTACATATCCCTGGTTTTACAGGAATCATACCGTGTGTAGTTATGGATTCACCGTAGAAATATACCGATGAATTTATCACAAGAACGGTCACAAGGTTTTGAATAGGTGAAATGGTCATGGTGAGCGGTCAGGTTTAAAATAGTATGAAGAAACTGGAGCGGGATTGCTCCCGTTGGGGTAACGGTTGCTCATCAGGTTACCTGCAAATCAAAATATGCGCTGCAATCACATATTTTGCGTGAATTTAAACATGATGCAAATTCCCTTTAGACCATGAGAATTGTCTTTGGACAGTTGAGGATGACGTCCTTAGACCATGATGTCCCGAGCCATGAATTGAGTGGTAAGAGATTCACAGGCCATGAAATGGTGTTCTCGGGCCATGAAAATAGTGCCTCTGAACCATGACGCCTTTGAATAATGATATGCAAGTTTTGAGAGATCCTCAGGACATGGCATGGTGTCTTCCGGCTATGAAGATGATGCCTTCACACTATGACACCTTCGGACAAGCTGGTGATATTTCAGCCCATGAGGTGCAAAGACATGATGCTAGGAGCGACACGACAAGGCTTAGTCTTGCATGGAGTTGAGGGCAGAGCTTAGCCCGAGGGAATAGAATAAATAATGCAAGGGAGACAATGCTTAGTCTCGTGCGGGATTCAGGACAATGCTTAGTCCCATGCAAAGAGAAGGCAGGGCTTAGCCTTATACAAGTGAAGGTAGTGTTTAGCCTTATGCTAACAGGAAGGCAGCGCTTAGCCTCATGCAGGGTGGAGGAAATGCGTAACCTCATGCAAATAGGGAGGCAGGGCTTAGCCTCATGCAAAGTTTGAGACAGAGCTCAGTCTCATGCAAATAGAAGGCAGAGCTTACCCTTATGCAAGGTGGAGGCAGTGTTTAGCCTTATGCTAATAGGGAGGCAGGGCTTAGTCTCATGCAGGGTTTTGGGACAATGCTCAATACCATGCAAAGATAAGGCAATGCTTAGCCTTATGCAAATAGGGAGGCCGGGCTTAGCCTCGTGCGAATATTGAGACATAGCTTAGTCTCATGCAAATAGAAGGCATATCTTAGCCTTATGCAAAGTTCGGGACATGGCTTAGTCCCATGCAGAGAGAAGGAAATGCTTAGCCTTATGCAAGGTGGAGGCAATGCTTAGCCTTATAAAAAGTTTGGGACATGGATTAGTCCCATGCAGAGAGAAGACAATGCTTATCCTTATGCAAGGTGGAGGCAATGCTTAGCCTCATGCAAGATTTGAGAGAATGCTTAGTGTCATGCAATGAATAAATAATAGGTGATAGCAGAATATTTCTTAGCTGGGAATGAGTGCGGTATCTTTGTTGTTATGAAGGTTGTGATTTCAAGGTGTGCATATTCCTTGTCCCGCATTCAAAGAAAAACCGTGAGTTTTGCAGGGGGAAGGTTGGTTCGTGTCTTCGTCTGCTTGCTTGATTTGCTCCGCTCTGTCTGAATATCCTGTTCAAATTATTAGGGCAACATTTTCTAAAGAAGAGTTTATTTCAAAAGAAAGAATGCATAGTTTTCAAAGACATAGTAAAATACAATTTAGAAATTGGTTAGATGAACCGGTGACTGTGACACGATCAGAGACATCGCAACTTCTTCTGCCATAGAATTTTGAGGGTCCTCAAAATTCTGCCCTAGTTGACTAGACAACATTTCTGACTGCTCTATATGCTGCGATTGGATGAACTTGCTTCAAAATTTTGAGGGTCCTTCTCAAAATTCTACCCCAGTTTCTGATGACGGGGAAAATAGAAATTTTATTGAATTGGGACTGAAGCCACATGGCGGCCTACGTATCCACTGTTAAATGGGAATCAGGTCGAGCGTAGTTCAATTTACATCATATGAGGAGACATAAATAGTTCACACATAGTATCATTTGACTGCATCTGAATTGATAGGCTTTGGCCAGATTTCTCTGTCCATTTCTGCGAGTACGAGGGCTCCTCCTGTCAGTACTTTGTGAACCATGTAAGGACCTTTCCAGTTGAGATAGAATTTCCCTTTGGTTTCATCTTGATGCGGAAATATCTTCTTTAACACTAGTTGTCTCGGTGTGAACTGTCTTGGTTTGACTCTTTTGTTGAAAGCTCTGGACATTCTGTTCTGATAAAGCTGGCCGTGGCACACTGCATTCATTCTCTTTCCGTCTATGAGGGCTAGCTGCTCATAGCGGCTCCTTATCCATTCTGTGTCGTTGAGCTCGAATTCTTGTATGATTCTCAAGGAAGGAATTTCCACTTCGGCGGGAATGACAATCTCAGTACCATAAACCAGCAGATAGGGAGTTGCCCCGGTTGATGTGCGGACTATGGTACGGTATCCTAGTAAGGCGAATGGTAGCTTCTCGTGCCATTATTTGTGATTTTCTACCATTTTTCTCAGTACTTCTTGATTTTCTTGTTGTCAGCTTCCACGACTCCGTTCATTTGGTGTCTATACACTGTGGAATTCTTGTGCTTGATTTTGAAAGTCTCACACATGGCTTTCATCAGATCCCTATTGAGATTGGCGGCATTGTCAGTGATGATGGACTCTGGAACCCTTAACCGACAAACAATTCGGTCGCGAACAAAATCTGCAATGACCTTCTTGGTTACAAATTTATAAGATGCAACTTCAACCCATTTAGTGAAGTATCGATAACTACTAAAATAAACCGATGCCCGTTTGAGGTTGTGGGCTCGATTGGACCAATGACATCCATTCCCCAAGAGGAAAAGGGACAATGTGCTTGTTGCATTAAGCTCTTTTGGTGGCACTTTTATCATATATGCATGTACTTGACATTGATAGCATTTTTGAACATACCGGATGCAATCTGTTTCCATGGTCATCCAAATATAACCTGCCCTGGGTATCTTTTTGGCCAATACAAAGTCATTCATATACGGGCCGCAGGTTCCAGCATGTGTTTCCTCGAGCAACTTAGAAGCTTCCTTTGTGTTGACACACCTTAATAGTCCCATATCAGGAGTTCTTCTATATAGGGTTCCCCCACTCTGAAAGAAATGATTGGACAACCTCCGGAGCGTGCATTTCTGAATATGGTTTGCATGCTCCGGGTATTCTCCCTTTTTCCAAATACTCCTTGATATCGTGGAACCAAGGGTTACCGCCTATCTCCTCTTCAACGTGAGCACAATATGCCGACTGATTATGGATACTTACTGGGATAGGATCGATGAAGTTCTTGTCTGGATGTTGTATCATTGATGACAAAGTAGCCAATGCGTCGGCAAACTCATTCTGAATTCTGGGTACATGCCAAAACTCTATCTTTGTGAACCTCTTCTTCATTTCTTGCACATGATACAAATATAGAAATATCTTGGTATCCCACTCTCCTTGTAACTGGTGCACCAGCAAATCCGAATCGCCGATTACTAGCAGTTCCTGAATGTTCATGTCAACAGCCCTGTTGAGCCCTAATATGCAAGCTTCGTATTCCGCCATGTTGTTGGTGCAAGGGAATCTGAGTTTTGCAGATACCGGATAATGTTGACTAGTTTATGATACCAAGATGTCTCTAATGCCGACTTCTTTAAAGTTTGTTGCTCCGTCAAAGAACATTCTCCAACCGTCGTAGGCTTCAGCAATTTCTTCTCCTATGAATGATACCTCTTCATTAGGAAAATACGTCTTTAGGGGCTCGTATTCTCCTCCCACAGGGTTTTCAGAAAGGTGGTCTGCCAGTGCCTGTCCCTTGACTGCTTTCTGAGTTAGATAGACGGCGTCGAATTCACTCAACAAGATTTGCCATTTAGCCAGCTTGCCAGTGGGCATGGGATTTTGGAAGATGTATTTCAAAGGGTCCATCCTTGATATGAGATATGTTGTATAGGCACAGAAGTAATGCCTCAGCTTCTGAGCTATCCAGGTCAAAGCACAGCAGGTACGTTCCAGCAGAGAGTATCTTGCTTCATAAGGTGTAAATTTCTTACTCAGGTAGTAGATGGCCTGTTCTTTTCTCCCTGTCTCGTCGTGCTACCCCAAAACGCAGCCGAATGCTCCATCTAGCACTGCAAGGTAGAGTAGCAGTGGTCTACTTGGCTCTGGCGGGACTAAAACTGGTGGTGTTGATAAGTACTCCTTGATTTTTTCAAAAGCCTTTTAACAATCCTTGGTCCAACTAGTTGCAGCGCCCTTCTTCAACATCTTGAGAATCGACTCACATATTACTGTGGACTGTGCTATGAAACGGCTGATGTAGTTAAGGCATCCCAGGAAACTCATAACACCTTTCTTGCTCTTTGGCGGTGGTAGCTCTAGGATGGATTTGACCTTTGAGGGATCCAATTCTATTCCCCGGTGGCTGATAATGAATCCCAATACCTTTCCAGCAGGAACCCCGAATGCACACTTTGCAGGGTTTAGCTTTAGGTTATATTTCCGCAGTCTGTCAAAGAATTTCCTCAAGTCTGCTATGTGATCTGTGGCCTTCTTGGATTTAATGATGACATCATCCACATATACCTCGATTTCTTTGTGTATCATATCATGAAAAATAGTAGTCATGGCCCTCATGTAGGTGGCCCCAGCATTCTTTAGGCCAAATGACATCATCTTGTAACAGTACACACCTCACGGTGTAATGAAAGTTGTTTTCTCAGCATCCTCCTCGTCCATCCAGATCTGATGGTAACCGGCAAATCAATCCACAAAAGACTGGAGTTCATGCTTGGCACAATTGTCGATCAAGATGTGTATATTTGGAAGCGAGAAATCATCCTTTGGGCTAGCTCTGTTGAGATCCCGATAATCGACACAAACTCTAACTTTCCCATCCTTCTTCGGATATTTTCATGTCTTTAATTATATCGTTAAATCTTTAGATAGATATTATGTTCGGTCATTTATATGTTTGATGTATGTTTAATTTATTAGACCAGCGGTGTGTTGACTAGTCATCATCACTACTTCACCGAGGTTAGTCTTGATACTTACTGGGCACCGCTGTGGTGTGCTCATACTACACTTCTGCATATTTTTGTGTGCAGATCCAGGTAATTGCTGTTAGTAGCTGCGCGGATCATTGCCGAGGAGACTCAAGGTAACCTGCTGCTGCGTTCGCAGGCTTCGGAGTCACCTTCCTGTTTTTATTCAACTTTCCTTACTATTTCTAAAAAGTTGTATTTAGGAGTCACTGCACAATGTTGGCTAGCCAAGTTAGATATTCAACTACCCTGAGGACCTTGGCTTTGTTCTTCTTAGTAACCTCCTCCTTGACCTTCAGGCTCATATCAGGCTTGAATTTTCTGAGTTTCTGCTTTACGGGCAGACACATTGGATTTGTGGGAAACTTGTGGGCCACAATGAATGTGCTTAAACCGGTCATATCGTCATAAGACCACGCAAAGATGTTCTTATACTATTTCAATAACCGAGTGTACTCCACTTTCTCTGACGGTGACAAGTGGATGCTGATGCGGGTCTCCTTGACGATTTTAGAGTTTCCCAAGTTAACTATCTCATTTTCGTCCAAGTCGGACTTAGGTTTGTTCTCAAAATCCTCTACTTCTCTGAAGATCTCCTCGGGTATTGCATCCTCTTCTTTGGAATCACTATCCTTGTGTTGTGTTGTTTCATTACATGTCACAGTTGTCGGTTCATCGAGATAGGAAATAGTAATGTTGTACGGATAAACATATGAGAGAAAAGTGGTAATAATAAACATCAATTCATTGAAAGCGTTAAACAAAAGTGATTTTCACTAATTTAAATAACGTTTTGGAATATTGGAAATATTATTTTAAAACAAAATGCAAAAAAGGAAATCTTTTTTCTAGAAAAAGCGAAAATAAACAATGTTGTTCAGTCTTGCTACCCCGGGACTCGTCGGGCCCTCGATGGTCTAACGTTCCAGTTCTTGAGGAATGCTCCTCTCTCCACAGCTTGGATAGTAGGGCTTCCTCTTCCTACTCCTTGACAATTACACAATAGTCCATGTCATCATCTTTCAAGAAAAAATTCCTTAATGACACCAACGTTTATTCTTCCCCTGATCCCCATATAATATCGTCCTGATGGAAGGTCTGATTTAGGTGTGGCACAGGCTGCTCAAGTGGATAGTATGGACCACTCCATGGTGGTGAGCAATCGTTGTATTCCTGCCAGGTGTACTGATATCCCAACCCGAAAGTGGTACCATGGTGCTTTGGTTGTATGGGTTTGGAGATGCCCAGAAGATTTTTACCAAGTCCCTTGCCAGGCTCATATCCTCTCCATGCTAGCATACTTTCTATCTTGCTATTCCACCACTTATATTTCTCGATAGCGTTAACCCGTTCAATATGATGGTAGGTTTATCCACCTAACCTTCTTCTATTTTCAATCACCGGGATAGTCTGACTAGTGTAAATGGGGTTGCTCCCATCTCCATGGATACTCACTTCTTGGTGGTTCCAGTCGAACTTCACAGCCTGATGCAGAGTTGATGCTACAGACCCAGCGACATGGATCCATAGTCTTCCCAATAGTAGATTGTAAGAGGCGGATATGTCCAGTACATGAAACTCAACATCAAACCATGTATGACCCATCTGAAGGTAGAGATTAGTTTCTCCAATGGTATCTCTCTGAGACCCATCCATCTTTTATCTCATGTAGGCATTTGCCCAACCTCTTCAATGTTATCAATGGCAAATCTTGAGGTTGGATCCTCTGTAAATCAGAACTATAGCGATGAATTTATCTTCACATTGCACTGTGATGTGCAGTGCCCTGTTGTGATTCAAACCTTCAGGTGGCAACTCGTCCTCGTGGAAGGTGATTTCGTGTATTTCTATAACCTTCCCTACCATATTAGTCATTTCTCCACCAGTGATGTTGTTGGGTACATATGCTTCACTCAACACCTTCATTAGAGCATTCATGTGTGCCTCAAAATTTTGCAGCAGCGACGGGATAGATATCTGAGTGGGAGTCTTGTTCAGATGATCAACAACATAATACTCCCTTGCTTGTACTTTACTCCAAAGGTCTTCAAGACCAGTTTCGATGACGGGTTATTTGTTAGAAGCTTGCTTACTGGTCTCTCCCCAGTGCTCAGGTGTATAAACCCTTCCAGTTCTGGTCATTCCTTGTGCAGTGCCAGATTCTTCTGTCTTTGACTTTCCCTTTCTTCTAGCCTCGGCCACATAATCCTAATCTACATCATTGGAACTGAAGGGTGGGGTGCATGCCACCGTTAAAGTGAAAGGTGTGTCCACCTCCACTTCAAATGGAATGAGTGGTGTTTCTACTTCTAAAGGAACCGATGCGGCTATCTCGACTTCAACGGGCGGCTGTACCTGCACCACAATGGGATTGAGTGTGACTACAAGTTTCTTGGGATCATCACCTTCTCGAATAAGCTCGATTGATCCCTCGGGATCCCATTCTTCATCAGTTTCTATCACATTGACCCCTTCACCCCTATGATCTGGGAGAGGATTGTTGTGGACATTGGGTGAAGCTTCCTTCGCCTGTATGACCTTACTATCAATTAGTGTTTGGATCTTGTCTTTCAAGGTACGACACTCGTCAATAGTGTGTCCCTTCATGCTGGAATGATATGCACAAGTCTTGTTTGGATTGATCCATTGAGATGAATTCTCCATTGCCACAACGGGAATAGGGGTGACATAACCAACAACCTTTAACCTTTCGTACAATTGGTCGATGGGTTCAGCAATGTCAGTGTACTGTTTAGGTGGTTTGAGATCAAAATTAGGCCTGGGTTTTTGGTAGTTTGGACGAGTTGGAGGTGGCTGATAATAGTATGGTTGGGTGTTATAGGTGTGGTAGGCGGTAGCGGGTTAATAAATATGGGAGGCGAAGGTTGGTATGCGGGTGGAGGTGTTTGGTATGTGAGTGGAGGAGTCTGGTATACGAGTGGAGGGGTATGGTATACAAATGGAGTTTTGGGTCCTTGGGCAACCATTATTGTTCCCACATCTTTCTTCTTCGATATACCACCTTATTTCAATGCTTTATTTGTGGCCTGTAGGGCCTCGAAATTTGTCACCATCCCGCTTTTAATACCTTCTTTAATCCTTTCTCCGAGTTTGATGATATCATAAAATTTATGGTTCTCAATAACCATTAGCCTTTCATAATACTGTGGATCCTTTTCCATGACAAAGAACTTGTTCATCTGTTCCTCATCTAATGCTGGTCTAGCTTTGGCTGCTTCCGACCTCCACCGAGTAGCATACTCGCAAAAAGTATGAGTTGGCTTCTTCTTTAAGTTCTGGATATAGAAGACATCTAGCGCATTCTCCGTATTAAATCTGAACTTGTCCATGAAGTCGGACATCATGCTCACCCAATTGGCCCACTTCTTAGGATTCTGATGTAAAGACCCGTAAAATTTTCTTGTTTAAAATAATGCCCGAATGAGTCCCCGAGTTGTTTTTACTGTGGAAAATTTTAAAACGGACCTAATGTGAGTAAAAAGTACCCCGGGACTTAAAGAATAAAATTTTCCAGAAAATAGGTGTTATGTGACGCATTATGCGATCGCATAATGTGTATGCGGACCGCATAATGGTCGCATACACGGGCAGATCACTGCCCCATTTGAGGACAACTATGCGGTCCAATATGCGACCGCATTTCGGTTCTGCGGACCGCATAGTTGTCGCATTGTTGCCCTTTGATTTTTGGGAGGGAGGTTATGCGACGCACTATGCGATCGCATAACATGTATGAGGACCGCATTGTGGTCGCATACCTGGGCAGATTGTTTTCAATTTTTGCCCACCTGGAGGGCCATTCTGCGGTCGACTTTGCGGACCGTATGTCAGGAATGCGATCGCATTCCTGACCGCATTCCGGTGTAGGGCCCCTATTTTTCTAATTTTAAAACCTGACCCCAGTTCATTAAAACACCCCTCCCCTTCATTTTTAACTGATTTCTGAGAAAAAATAGAGAGAAGGGAGAGAGGGTTCTTGAGAGAGAAAGTTCTTCTTCATCAAAATTGATTCTTCAAAGTCGCTCAAGCCTGGAATCTATCGAGTTAGTGTTATCTTCTTCACTCAAAGAGGTAAGTCTTCACCCTATTTTCCCCAAGTTCTCAGATTTTAATTAAGAATAAAACACATAGGATGGTTCTTGAAAATGGAGGTCAAACACATGCATGCATCTGAGTAAAACTTCTTAATCTAGCAAAAGGGAAGAGGGTTGGGGTAAAAATTCACAAAGAAGGGGTGGTAATCTAATGAGGTCACCTAGCGTTCGATAAAATGCTTAAAAGCTTTTGAATTGAATGCATGATTTCCAATTCTGAGTTGAATATGTTTAATTGTGAACTAGATTGACGGTACTAGTCAGTTCGGTGATTGGTGAGTAAAAGTTAAAAAGGAATTTCGACCCCAGGTATGTATGTCTAACTTTAATCTTCGTAAAGTGACCTTGATGGTGCAGGAACACTCGCTACGTGTTAATTGTCTGAGTATGTGCAACACAAAGAAATAAGGGTGGGTGAGGTAATAAGGTGTGGCCAAGGTAATAAGGGTGACCGAGGTAATAAGGATGGAATGTGATCTTTATCACTATTGAAATGAAAATCTATGAAACTCTTGAATTTAGTGATGTTGAAAGGGGAAAAGGAGAGATTGTGAAACTTGTTGATTTTGGTTGTTTCTTTCCACGTGCATTGATTGATTTGTTCTATTACTGTCTCTTATCTGTGTATTGTTTGATTGTACTTAGAATAAAGTTTGTTCATACATACTAGTACAATTCAAATGTACTGACGTCCCTTTTGCCGGGGGTGCTACATTCTTATGATGATTGTAGGTGGTTCCATAGCAGGTAATTCAGCCCACCGACAGTAGTGCCTCCTCTCCATTCCGTCATCTGCATTGGTGAGCCCCACTTCCTCCCGGGTCCATGTGTGGTTCATGTCACCTTCTTTTGGGTCTATTTTTTATTGTAAGGCATAGCCTGAGCCTTGTTTCCGGCAAGTATTGTATGAAATCCTATCACTCGTAGAGGCTCCATAGACATAACGTGGGTATTGTACATATGTATTTTAGGTAGTGACAATCGTGGTCCACGTGGTTGAAGTATGTATGTTGTATGTATCTTGAAAGTATTTAGTATCATATGTTGTTAATGGTAAGAGGCAAACATAAATTTTAACTGGAGTTTTATGTTAAGTCTCAAATTTCTAATTCACATGAATAAGGTATATTGGAATCGCGGGGTAACGCGTGGGATAGGTGAGGCAAATCTAGGTCCGCTTGACTGGGGCCACTCGGTTGAGCACCGATCGTGTCCCTCAATTTTGGGGCGTGACATCTGACTTATGCATCGGGATAGGGCATCTCCGGTAAGACTTCTCATGAAGAGCTCCATTCGAATCCTTTCATCTTTTCCGACCCCTACGAGCTTGTCACAATAAGTCCTCAGATGAACTTTGGGGTCACCCGTTCCGTCAAACATTTCGAACTTGGGAGGTTTGTTACCCTCCGGCAGTTCCACATCTGGCTGTATGCATAGATCCTCATAGTTCAATCCTTCAATCCCTTTACCCCCTTCAACACCCTGAACTCGACTTGTCAACTTCTTGAGCTCCTCCGCCATGTTTCTGATGAGCAAGTCCTTCTCAGAAGATTCTGGTGTATAGGAGATTGGTTGAGTGGAGTTAGGTAGGGTTTCTATGTATATAGGGTTGTTCTGGTGAAGTCCAGGAGTTTGGGCACAATGATGATCATTGGTGGAGTTTTGGGGATCGGGGATAGGCTGTGGGGTATTCTGAGGAGTGTGGTAAGTGGTTTGCAGATATTGAGCTAGGAGATGCTGATGTTGAGGAGGTGTAGTTATGGATAAAGGATTTTGAGGAGGGGTTATATATAGACGGGGTTAGGGTTCTGCGGGCGTTAGTTGGGTGTGTTCTGAGGAGGCACTGGGTTTTGGGTATTTGGATGGTTGATAACCGGGACATTTGGTGCGAGGGAGAGGTTTGCCAAGTTACAGACCTGATCAAGCTCACCTTGTAGTTCAAGTATTTTATTTTCAAGCCGCAAAACCAAGTCATTTGGTGCCGGAGTACTCCGACCATCAGAAGTTTCCGCATTCTCGGCATGTGCGGTGTTGTCGCCACTCACATTATCCATCTTAGCTTTCCCTTTTCCTTTTCATGCACTTGGAGGAGGAAGAGGTGGAGGGACTCTGGGTCTGGTATGACAAGTTGATGATGCCAGTATGTGTGAACCTATCTTGGGGAATGAGAATAATCAAAAAGGAAAGAAAAACAAAAGGTAACCAAGTCAGTAAGATTTCTGAAAAGAAGTATTTGCAGTATTTAAACACATATTACGGGGATGTAAATTCGCGTACTATTTTGGGAGCCTCGTTGTACCCGAGGTAGGCCTAGCGACAAGTTGATTTGGAAAACTTAAATGCTAATAACTTCCTCATTTCATTAATGTAAAATATACGAATCCAAAACGACACTAAGATAAGATAAGTCATTAATGGCACTCGGCCTTATTACATTTGAAAAGGCAGATAAATCTAATTACTTGGTCCCAGAAGGACCTTACCCAGGCTTGATCTTCTTGGCTCCATTGATCAGGTTCCCCAGTTCGTGCATGCCCAACAACAGGTACACCCTTGCTAGATGTCCTCCTTCGCTTCCCTCAGCATTCTGGCAGTTGGCGACTCTTTTCCTCGTCTTCCCATCCAACTCCATCAGACCCTGCTCTAAATATTCCAGCCTTTCATTAGATTGATAACCCTTTCCCTCCATTCATTGATCAGTTCCATATCAGTCTTGTGTTGTTCCAGATGCTCGACCTCGGACTCACGAACCCTTTTGCGCAGTTTATTGTATTTCACATGGGCTTCAGCAACTTCGTCTATGACCCTGTTCCCCCGACTGACTCCCGGCTCAACTACCCCTGCTATGTTGTCTTCCAACCATGATAGGTAAAAGCGTACATGCCCTGCGTGGTACCTGTCTGGATCGATGGTGACCCTTTCTAAAATAACCTTTAGATGCCACATATGCTGAGCTTCACATTTGTACAGGATGTCGTCATCCTGAAAATCTGCCATGTACTGACCCATTTTAGAAACTCGCGGTATGACTTGCTTCCTGCCCGCTTGTCTCATAACCTTGATGGGAACATAAGGGTATATTCCCTTAACCCGATCAACACCAGGTGTAAAGAGTCCCTAGATCTAATGATGAACTCACTGGTAGGGAACCATTCGAACATCCATTGAACCTGGTCCTCAGTCAAATTGTCAAGAAACTGTGCCCATTCTGTAGCAATTTTTGGTTGAGCAAACCTGTCTGGGATGTAAGTCATTCTCTTAGGGTGATAGAAGGCTATATGATCATTCCACGCCCTTCGTGGAAAATCTTGACAATATTGACCCCTTTGGAGATGCTCCAATAACCAAACCTATAGTAGCATATTACAACCCTCAAAGTGTTTGAACCCCTTCTGGCAGCGGTCTAAGGCTCTGTAGATGTCAGCTATGATCATAGAGACAATGGTATATGTTTGCCCCTCGATCCCCTTCATTAAGGTTTTGGCTACCATAGCCAGTCTAGTGTGAATCCTGTCTCCTTTGCTTGGAATACTATTATACCCAGGAAGCAAACAACAAACACAAAAACCCTGCGGTGAATATGACCCAAGGAAGTGATAGAGAATTCGTCATGGAAGATACGATAGGATTTACTATGACCTATCATTCATAGAGGTAATCAAAGGGTATGTAAGACTCCTTCAGGAACTCCAAATCATCGTTCTTTTTCAAACCCATCATTTTCAGGAATCCCCTAGCGGTGCGATTTTCCGGCACCAATAAACTCGAACTGTCCCAAGGTAATCCAACGAATCCCCCTATCTCCTCCAATAGAGGATTCATTTCTATGTTGCCAAAATGGAACACGGACCTTTCTCCAGTAAAGAAGGTAAGTTTTCGAGGACCCTTTTCACATGGTCCTTGTCACTTGGCGAAAAGTCCTCCCACCAATCCAACAACAATGGTGGTATTCTTTGGACCATGCCGAACCTGGGGACTTTGTGCCTCATTTATGCAAAACAAATAAGGTTAGGCCCTTTCTCCCTCCTGATTCTACTATTTATACATTAGTTATTAGCATATTGGCACTTATATCTCCAAATTAATGCACAAATCGTGGTTGCATCCGTTGGGATTATGGAAACCCCCTGGACTTTTGGACAAGGTTTGTCTTAAAGGATTATTATGTGGACAACATATTAACCCGGCTAGGTTTGACCATGATGTATGTACAATTAATCGGAGTAAGGTTTCTATAGAGGTCTAAACTGGTACCCTCAAGCGGACAAACCGCTGATCGACTAGTTTTACCGCAAATAAGCTTTTCCGAATTTAAAGGGTGATATATAGTAAGAGCACAAACACTCATCTAACGTTGCTATAAGATTGATTACTCACGAGTGGAATATGATGTTGAGCATGATTTATGCAACAGTAAATAACATGTTGTCACGTATTTGCACGTTAAAAATGATAAATGCGATATTTAATAATTGAAAGACATTTAAGAAAAAAAAGAAAACAAGTCAGTTTCTGTAGTAAAGGAAATTATACATGCTTCAAAATAGGAAACTAAATTCACATAAAGGGGAAAGGGAAAGAGTGCACACATATTAGCAGAATAAAGCATGCTTAAGACTAATTCACAAAAGCAAGTTTGTCATGGTAAGAGCCTAATTATCCCCAGCGGAGTCGCCATGCTGTCGCGCCCCTCTTTTTCCCCATGCGGGGGTCCGGAGTTTCGACATTTTGGGACAACCCCCTTCCTTTTGGGACGGAGTATTAGATTTGAAGAGTTTCCACCTAATGGATTAAGGTGCATTAGGGCACCTAAACAAAATAATTTTAAAAAAAATAGTTTACATCACCAGAGATTGGGTAAGGGCTCGAAATTACCTTGAGGGGAAGGTGTTAGGCACCCCTCGAGGTCCACAACGGTGGGTCCAGGCCAAACTTAATTTAAGAGAATTAGTCTTTAAAGGAAAATAAAACAGTTTAAACAAATAGAGATTACTTTAAAACATGAATTAAATGGGTCCTAGGTTTATTAGCCTATAGGATCACTTCTATACAATACTCGGTAACCTTCCTCAATAGAGGTGTTACGCGTAGCATTAGTTCACAGGTAATTATCTCCTTTACTACCCAATTACCCTCCCATTTATTATAGTATCCAGTATGTACCTTATACGTACACTACCCATCCCTTATCTATGGCCCTGGAGGTGTTCAGGACCTTTATTTTAAGGTGGTTCTAGACTCACCTATGTTGCTTAAAAGGAGAAACTAAGAGACAAACAAAAATCAAGTAGGACTTGTCACATAAGGAGCAATTAAGGGGGCTCATGTTTACCTCCACAAATAGACAAACAAATGCAAGTTATTCAGACAAGCGATTTTTAATGATTTAGGATCGTAAAGGCAGGATATCTAAATGAGCATAAACAGAATATATAGCAGTTTTATTAAAGCGAGGCAGTGAGTACCTATCAGTTTGCCTACTTACTGAACCTGGGCACGTTTACAAGCAGTCTAACAAACACAGTTTTAAAACTCAAGATTTTAATTATCCTACAGACTTGCCTAAGTGATAACCGGGTAGGATCCTATAGACATGGTATCTAAGCTTTAATCAGACCATAAATATAAACCAGAGATTGATTTTAACGGGCAGATTTCGTCTTTTTAGATCCTATAGGCATGCTTTCTATGTGCTGAAACTGAATTCTAGCATTATTTCCTATAGACATGATATCTAAACACATAAACTGATTTTTACACTTATTTCCTATGGGCATGATGTCTAAGTGTCAAGACTGATTTTACATGTATTTCTTATAGGCATGATGTCTAAGTGTCAAGACTGATATTACACTTATTTCCTATGGGCATGATATCTAAGTGAGCAGAGATGTTAACAGAATGTTAGACAAGTTTGACCATTCCTAAAGATTATCCTACATACATGGTTTCTAATGCACATTGAGACTTGAGAATATGCATAAACATGGATCTTGATGCAGAATTGATAAACATCCAATAACAGGATTTCTAGGATGCAGGTGTGAAAATTCATGATCACAAGTAAAAAGATAAGTCCTATAGGCATGGTCTCTAATGCATATAAATAATTACAACAATCCTATAGGCATGATTTCTACCCGAACCCAACAAAATATATATAAAAATCCCTCCCAGTTTTTGCTAATAACCCCATATCTGTTTTACAAGGATTATTATTACATACCAATGCAAATGAATTACATGATAAAAATCACTATACTATAGGGAGCCTTGGTAGGCCCAAAGTCAACCTGGAAGTCAGGCCTTCAATCAAGTCTAGAGTACACCAGCAGTTCATAATATCACAACTGAGCTTCTGGTGTGTCAAAGTTCCCAAGGGCCTCAGGGACCCCGGGCAATACTCACACCATAATCTTTTAAAATAAATAATTTTTTGTAAACAAGTTTGGAAGGCCAGCCTTAATGTGTCAGAGTTCGGAGGAGTCTTATGGACTCCTAGGCAGCGGTCACACTAGGGGGCAGGACCCTAGATATCTAAGAGTGGAAGTTGAAAATAGTATATAAAAGTAAGAGATATTTTTAGGAAAAATAGTTTGGACTTTTAGAAGTGAATAGAAACAAATTACAAGATTAAAAACTACAAACAGAACCATATTTAGCAGACTGAATTCAGACACGAATTCCAGTAGCTAGACAATAAACAAAACAAGGTTTCACATTGCATAAATTGTCTTAGTTGATTAACTATTACTAAGTGGGATCAGAACAACATGCAACAATTAAGACTAAACAGCCAGAAGAACACATAGTGCAGAGTAGGGTGATAGAAACTAAACATGCTAGTTCAGAAACAGATAAACAAGTATCATGGATCAAACAAAAACATGCTGAAGTTAGATGGCTAATCAGACATCCATAGAGAAATTTAAAGCATATTAGTACATGAATCATTAATTGACTAGGAACATGTTAAGGTAAAAACACATAAACAGGGCAGGAATTGAAGCATGCTAACTGAGAAACAAGTAGGCAAGTGTCATGGATCAAACCGGAATATACTAACATATAGGACATGACAAGTTAACAGGAATTAAGTCATGTTGATCAAGAGCAATAAACAGGAAGGACATAGGTTCAACTACATAGTATATTGAATAGAGTATGATAACAGAAATAGGAGCATACTAGTTAAGAAGTATTAAAACAGGAAAGTGAAAGCAAATAGGATCCAAGAGTCTTGCCTTGGCTTTCAGCCGGCTAGACAGAGCAGCGAGTAGAAGTAACAGAAAGAACTACAATTGAGAGGGTGTGAGAATGAGAGTTTTCGTGTGTGTTTTTGTGTTCTTTATAGGTATGTTCGTGTGTGTTTGTCATGTTTTAAAATCAGAACAATGAAAGGTTTATATAGCACATAGTAGAGTAAACCAAATAAGGCAAGGGAAATCAATTGCACACAAATAAGGCATGCAACATCAATCAATCAGTCAATTAGGGCTTAACGGGAATAAATTAAAAGCAAGTAAAACTTAAATTAAGGAGAGTCTTTCACGGGGTAAATTAGTAGACAGGATTGAGGCTAAATAAGGTAAGTAGTAAATCAATTAGAGGTCAGTCAAAACAATCAAAACTCAGAAATCAAGCCAGCAATATAATTAAGGAAGGTAGTATTAATTACGAATCATATATAAGGAAAGGATAGCTAAAAATCTTTCAGAGCGATATCAATTTGAAAAGAAGAACAATTTCATACCCTAATTAACCATGTAAATCAACTAATTAGTTAACTTAGCAGAGACAAAGTGAACGGGCAAGAACAGTGAGATAAATAATCGCATAATGGAAAACCTTAAGCATATCGAAACACAGGGATAAAACTCAAGCAAAGCAATTAGTCGAACATTAAAGGAGAGAGGCTGAAATTGAGCATTTAAACATTTTTTGAAAATATTTGCAGAAACCCTATTGAGAATCAAAACCCTAGCTTTAAGGAAAAAATAAAATCGGTTGATAATAATGGTAAAAACGAAAGAATCTTAAAGAAAAACTATTAAATAAACTCCAAACACTTCGGATCTCAAGGGATCTGAACCTATTTGGCCAGAAATAGTTAGGTTTGTACACAAATAAACAGAGGTAGAAAAATCGAGTTTTAGACCGGAGATTTGAAGCCATGAAAATACGAAAAAATGATAATACTCACAAACAATGGGTGAATACGGACGGATTCACCAAGATATAGAGGGACTCAAACCAGGTCTGTTAGAATCTCTTCGAGATCCTGCCAAATAACATGGAAGTCGAACACCCAGTAGAGATATGAGGCCAGATAAGGCCTAGGATCGAAGGAATAAACCATGAATCGAAGGGGGTTCAAGTGACAACGGGTTAGGGTTAGGGGAGGTTGAGAGAGAATAGAGGAGGAAGGGATTTAGGGGGCGATGGATTTTTAGAAATGAGTAGGGTTTGGGGTTATGTGTTACTTAAAAAAGGAAAGATTGTCCTGGACCGTTGATCTTCTAAGATCAACGACCGAGATCAAATCTGGGGTTTGGGCGGGTTATAGCAATTGGGTTATTGGGTTTGGGTTATGGGTAAGTTTAGGGTATTGGTCTGGTTAGGGTATTGGGCTGGGTTCGAAAATTAGTTTAAAAGAGGCTATTTATTAAATATCCAATTAATTTGATAAAATAATTTATAGAAATAGCTTATAAACGATAAAAATGCTATTTGTGTATGAAAATGATTCAAAATAACTAATTAATATTATAAAAATATAAAAGGTCATTTTCATGTAAAATCAAGTAATTATGCACACATGGGTTATTCTTGCAACGGTATCGCAATTACAACCTACAAATGTAAATATAATTATGCATAAAATAACTAAAGCTTAAAATAAATATAAATAATAAAAATTAAGCAATAAAATTATTATAAAATCATTTGTTATGCAATTAATAATTATATAGATAATAAAATGATGGAATAAATTAATTTAAAATCCTTTAAAATTACAAAAAATTATGAAAAAAATACTAATTGATGCTCATGCATTATTTTTGAAAGTATATATGCATTTTGGAAATATTATAAGGAAAAATTAGGTATCAATAATGCACCAACTACCTTTCAGCTGTGTATGATGGCAATATTTACGGATATGGTGGAGGATTTCCTCGAAGTGTTCATGGATGATTTTAGTGTTGTTTGTGATTCATTTGAAGAATGCTTATACAATCTTGACAAAGTGTTGCCCCGATGTGAAGAGACCAACCTAGTGCTCAATTGGGAAAAATACCATTTTATGGTCGAGGAGGACATTGTCCTCGACCATAAGATCTCAAAGGACAGTATTGAAGTGGAAAAGGCGAAGATTGAAGTTATTTCAAAACTCCCTCCTCCTACTTCCTTCAAGGGAGTTAGGATCTTTCTTAGGCACGCGGGGTTCTACCAAAGGTTCATCAAGGATTTCTCAAAAGTGGTGAACCCCTTGTGCAAGTTGCTAGAAAAGGATGTAAAGTTTGTGTTCAATGAAGATTGCATGAAAGCTTTTGAGCTTCTCAAGTATAAATTGACAACCACTCCCATCATTACCACACCTAATTGGATCTTACCATTTTAGCTCATGTGTGATGCTAGTGACGTTGCGGTAAGAGCGGTTTTGGGGCAAAGGATCAACAAGATATTGCATCTGGTTTATTATGCAAGCAAAACGATGGATGACGCCCAGGTAAATTATACGGTGAAGGGGAAAGAGTTATTAGCCATTGTCTTCGCCATGGAAAAGTTCAGGCCATATCTCATGGGTGCCAAAGTGATTGTTCACACCGATCACACGACACTCTGTTACTTGATGACCACAAAGGACTCGAAGGATAGATTGATGAGATGGGTTCTTCTACTTCAATAGTTTGACCTTGAAATAATTTATAGGAAAGGAAGTGAGAATCAAGTGGCGGGCCACTTGTCCTGCTTAGAAGAGGAGGGCAGGCCCCACGATGGCCTTGAAATTAATGATTTGTTCCCGGATGAACAACTCATCTCTGTGTCTTTGAATGGTATGCCTTGGTTCGCTAATGTAATTTTATTGTGACCGGCATTATCCCGAGTGAGGTATCTTCTAACCAAATGAAGAAGCTTAAACAGGACAACTTGGATTATTATTGGGGCGAGCCATATTTGTTCAATATTTGCAACTATGGTGTGATACGGAGATGTGTTCCAGAGGAGGAGCAAATGAGTATTCTTGATGCTTTTCATTCCTAGCCCTACGATGGTCATCATGGTGGGGCGAGAACTGCTTCAAAAGTTCTTAGTTGTGGTTTTTATTGGCCTAACCTGTATAAAGATGCAAGTGATCTTGTTAAGAGGTGTGATGAATGCCAAAGAGCTGGTGGAATTTCCAAGAAGGATGAAATGCCTCTCACCACTATTCTTGAGATCGATATTTTTTATGTGTGGGGCATAGACTTCATGGAGCCATTTGTGAGTTCCTGTGGTAACATTTACATTCTGGTTTCTGTTGATTATGTTTCCAAGTGGGTTGAAGTTGTGGCTTTTCCCATCAATGAGGCAAGGAGTGTGGTGGCATTCTTAAAGAAAAACATCTTCACAAGGTTTGGCACTCCTAGGGCGATCATCAGTGATGGGGTTTCTCATTTCTGCAATAATGCATTTGACACTTTACTTTCCACGTATGGTGTCAATCATAAGGTGTCAACCCCTTATCATCCCTAGCCTAGTGGACAAGTTGTCTCCAAGATGGAGATAAAGAGCATATTATCAAAAATGTCAATGCAAACTGGATGAATTGGTCAAGGAAACTCAACGATGCTTTGTGGGATTATAGAACTGCGTACAAGATTCCAATTGGTATGTCTCCGTAGAGGTTGGTATTTGGGAAAGCATTCCATATTTCGGTTGAATTAGAGCATAAGTCCATGTGGGCACTAATGAAGTTAAACCTTGAATGGGATGTCGCTACAAATCACTGGGTAGAGCAACTAAATGAACTTGATGAGTTCCAGTTTCATGCTTATTCCAGCTCGTCCTTGTATAAGGAAAAGATGAAGTACTTACATGACAAATATGCTCGGAACAAAGAATTCAAGGAGGGTGACTTGGTTCTTCTATTTAACTCTCGGTTACGACTGTTTCCGGGAAAGCTCAAGTCAAAATAGAGTGGCCCTTTTGAAGTGGTGCATGTAACTTCGTTTGGTGCTCTTGATTTGAAAAAAAATGGTGAAATCTTCAGAGTTAATGGACACCGAGTGAAGAACTACCTCGGCAAGTTCGATGACAGCCACGTAGTGGCCTTGATCAATTTCACATGATGATGGTAACATACGTCATGCCGTGACGTTAAATCAGGCGCTTCTTGGGAGGCAACCCATGTGTTTTTCGTTCTTTCTTTTTTTGATTTTCTTCTTAGATTAGGCATTATTTTGGACTAACTGGTTGTCAAGTTTGTGTAGGAATTGGTTGTGCAGTGCAGGACTTTGGCTGGAAAAATTTGCCTAAGTATGGGGAAGTTCGTAGATCGCGCTCAAAATTTTACGGTCCGTGTCAGCATTTCACGGGGGCACAACTTTTCAGCAGACACGGACTTAAAAATCCCAGAATATCAACTATCTGAAGTTGTACTCGCGTCTGCGTTCAAAATTTTGCGGACCGCGTTGGCTTTCGCGGCCGCGCCCAATTTTTTGCGGACCGTGCTCTGGAACTTGCAGCAACCGCTCATAGAAATGAAAAGTGCGAACCACGGCAGAATTCCGCGGACCGCGCTCAGGTAAGTCGGTGGGTCCCCAACAAGTTAGTATAAATAGAAGGTCATTCAGACCTTTACACTTTTCGAACCCTAACTATTCACCCACACTGTAGCACTGTTCACTCATCTCTTTTGTCTCTCAAAAGCTTCTCACAATAATCAAGAGACCAATTTGCACTAAATTTCACAACTGGTATGCTCAAATCCTTGCATTAATTTCATCTTTTGATCTCCTTTTCTTCTAGTTTCACTTTTTCTTTTTAGTTAGGGTTTAATACATGCCAAAATCTCAAAATCATGCGTAATTGATGTTTAACTTCATGTGGGTAATTGTTTTACATGCATATTGGGGGATAGGGTTATTAACTATGCTTGTTAAATGCACTACTTCTTGCACTTAGTAAAAAATCCTAGGTTTCAAATGCCCAGTGCCCGTTTTGTTTGAACTCCGCGGACCGCGGTCCATTTTACATGGTCCGCGTTCATGATTTTGTCAGAGCTGAGTATGGTTATAAGTTCGCGGACGCGGTAATATTTTCGCGGTCCGTGTTTGAACTTACGCGACTGCTTCCAAAATTACGCGGTTTGCGCTCTTGAGATTCAGAGAAGGTGGAAATTACTTCTGCGACCGCGTCCATTTTTACGCGGTTCGCGGTTTGATCTTTCATGGCCGCTTTCATTATTTCGCGGTCTGCGGAAGTTCATCATCAGAGAGTTAGTAGTCTGAGTCCAACTTTTCGCGGCTGCTTTCATTTATACGCGGACTGTGATGGCCCTTCCGCGGCCGCGCCCGTTATTCCGCTGTCCGCGGACCCCTGCTGTGAGAAGATCTGTGCTCATTTCATCTGCTTTCATTTTAGGCCTCATTGAACCACAATACTAATGATCTTTCACTAATTGTGTATGTGGATAATGATGCGATCTCGTAGTGGTCCAGAAAAATCAAAAGGGAGGGGAGAATCCTCCCGAGGCTGAGGCAAAGGGAAGAAAACTACGCCCTTAGTACCTCAGAAGATTATTAGCAAAAAGGCCCCACTTGTGAGACCTCAAGCCAACTTCTCAGACACTAGTGAATATCTCCCTTCCCGGGAGATTTCTGAAGGGGAAGCTGCACAACCTCAACAGGAGGCCCAATCACAACCCTACCGCCTCGTCAATGAATCTACCTCCTTGTCTGAGTCGTCTGATGGATCAGAAGGAGGTAATGAGACTTTATCACCATCTGATCCACCTGTTGCAACTCCGACCTTAATAACAGCTGCTCTTATCAATCTAGATAAAGAAGATATCCCAGATGGCGAGAGAGGGGGTGATACCTAAGTGGGGGATTCGTGAGTGAGAAGGCCTACCACAAATTTTGGGAATAGTGGCCACAAAGGTCGCTCACCGTTGAGAAACATTTCATAGAAAGAGACCTCCTCCCTCACCACCCCTATATAAATAGACAATTTGACGAACGAGTCGGGTGGAAAGTATTCACTAGAAAGTTGTCGGAAGCAAATGAGTACCTAGTCAAGGAATTCTACGCCAATGTTGCCCACATCAAAAAGGGCATCTATGTGACTAAGGTACGAAACAAGAAGATCTGGTTGATGGCAAGACTTTGAATACATATGCCGGGTTTGAGGATGTAGACGTTGCTCTATACATACAGAAGTTGGCATTAGATGAAGCAGCTCGTCCATGGGTAGCAGAGCTGATAGCCATCCCAGGGACAACACCGGCTTGGCTTACACCGGGAGTCTCAATTTCCAGAAACACCCTTCGCTTTGAATCCAAAGGGTGGTGCACCTTCGTCTGCAACCGCCTTCATCCGTGCCAGCATGACAGTGACATTTTACTCTCCCGGGTGATCCTTATTGCGTCCATCATGGCGGGGTACCCAATACATGTGGGGAACCTCATGGCCCAGAACATATTCAAGGAAACCGGGAAGGAAGAAAGGTCCTACCCTTACCCCAATTTCATCACCATGTACCTAGAGGACCAGGGGGTTGAGGGGAGACACTTTGACACTAAGATGAAGACAAAAAGGCCCTTCTATTGGTACAGCCTTCAGAGAGCAGACAACCCAAATTCCAAAGGCAAAGCCACTACCTCCACTGGCCAGTCTGAAGAGCCAAAGGTAGTGGTCACTGGGTCCGAGCCTTCCACAGCTGAGGGTTCTTCGGCTGCTATGCCACCTCCCTCATCGGGCCATCTGTCACATCCCCATTACCAGTGCCATCCTCCTCCGCTTGCCCTCAGACTGCACTGCGGGTTAATCAGACTTTATCCAACATCAACAACTGGATGTAGGTAGCTACATCAAATTTTCATGTCCTATCCAGTGCAGTCGCAGCACAGGCAGCCCCAACACAGCTTCAGTTACCTCCATAGGTGGAGGATTCATTGAAGCAACTCCTGGACAACCAAAAGAAGATCTTTGAGACTTTGGAGTCCCATAGCAAGACAATCAAGGAGTTGGGAAAGTAGGTCAGGAAGATGAGAAAGACTCAGGCCTCCAAGGAGTCAGTGGAGAAGCTGAAGAAGGAGGTAGAGAAGTTCACTTCTACCGGTGACATCCCACTGGACCTGCTTATGGAGGAAACTGCCCCCGCAGCACAAACATCACAGGCATCAGAGCAGGAGGCTGACAGAGAGCTGGTGAGGGGATTCATGGTGCCCCAGCCAGAGGAACTGGAGATACATGGGCACATAGGGAGTTTCCTTTACTCTTTATCCCTTCCCTAATATTTTTTTTGCTTTTAGCATTGAGGATAATGCAATATTTTATTTGGGAGGGGGGGTCTTATTTTGATTTGATGATTGGCATGTAATAACTATGATACTATTTTTCTTTATTTTTACTTATCGTATTTTTCACTTTTGGTATGTATATAACTTTACCAATCCATGTATATATTTCTTTCCATTTGTGTACATATTCGTTGCCCTCCATTATTGTGTATATTCAATTTACTTCCTGTAGTTTACTTTATAACTTCTTTTGTAGTTTTCCTTAATAGTTTAGCTTATTATTTCCTTTAGTAGCTTCTTTTTGAGTTTTAGCTTCTTTTCACATTTTTTTTGTGATCAATAAGCCTTCGTTTTTCTTAATGCCACGGTTCTTTCTAAAGGTGGATGTTGTGTGGACCGGGTGGCTCTTCCCAACGATGGATGGCGTGACAACCTTCTTAAGGGATTGAGTCTGTTTTTATTTTTGCTTTGATATATAGTAGTAATGAATAAAAGTGTCTCAAGTAGGATTCACTTGGTACTAACACATTTACCCTCGACCTCATGGTTAGAGACAATTTGATTGACAAAGAATAGCTCTGGTTGTGACCTTTAGACTCTTGAGTTGACTAAAACTATCATCAAGTGTTTTCTTTGAGCCATCTGTGATTTTCAATCTTAGCTAAGGTTGTTGTGGGCCCTCGACTCTATCCTCTTTAACGATCCATTAGCTTGAGAGGTGAAATTTCAAGTCCAAGTCTCGTGCCAATAAGTTTAGAACTTGCCCTGAATGTTTGTTTAGGCGAAATTCTAAGTGTAGCTCGACTTGAGAAGTGATTGTAGGATCTCCTAGGTACCATTTGAACTTTGAAAGATTTCGTAGCCTACCACTATGATATCCCTAGTCAACCCCTTTGAGCCTAAGCCTTTTTCATTCTATAGCCACATTACAAACCTTTATCCGTTCTATAATTACCCTCTCTTGGCACCTAATTTTTCCTTAGCATTCATGATGAACGAATTGGCAAGAGCATAAGTTTGGGGGAGAGACAAAGAATTTCAAAGTGATGAAAGGTTCAAATAAGGAAAATAAATAGTGAAAAGGAAAGGAAAAGAAAAGGAAGAAAAGTCAAAAGACATAGATCAAAAAGAAAGTAAAGGTTGAAGGGATTCAAACAACGCAATGTTGAAAGGCATGGAATGATGAAAAAAGGAGGAAAAAATGATTGTCAATAATAAGAAAGAGTGACAGTGTGTCTCTCTAATTCCCCTTAGGAAGAAGAAAATGACTCAAAGAGTCACCAAAGTATGAGCCAAAATGAGAAAATGGAGTGCTTAAGAAAAGATGAAACCATCATAGTTCATTATGTCCTACCTTGATCCAAAAACCTTCATTACATCCCGGCTAAAGCCCTATATGATTTCAAGTTGAGTGAGCTTACATTAGTGGCGAGTTACATAAGGTGCAAGCATATGGTACTTATAGCCGGACTTGTGGCATTCTTTTGAGAGTGATGAGCGCACTTCTTCACAATCTTTGACTTGAGTGTGGCATTCTAAAAAAGTGAGATTTTCTATAGGAGATTAGAGAAGGAGGAGTATGGGATCCACAATGACCTATGTTAGAGAGCGAACTTCCTTGATGAATTGAGTCAACTCTTGATGCTCTTGTGTCACGCTAGAACTATAGAACTCAAAAGGTCGTAACACGATGTTGTCGATAATGCATTTGTGTTGACGGTAATTGTTAGTCCCAATTGATGCTTGATGAAGTCACCTTAGGACATCTCAAATATCCTTCTCTTTTTCTTGTGGAGGAGGGAATTACCTTGTTTTCTTGAGGACAAGCAAAAGCTTAATTTTGGGGAAGTTGATAAGTAGGGATTTTAGCCTGTTATTTTCTCTCTTTTGCTTAGGTTTTGGGCCAAAAATGCTTGAAGATATTCCCGTAAATTAACTTAATGTGCTTGCTTTTAGGGTTTGTTCAAATGAGCCAAAGAATCCTTAATCAACTCATAAAGGAGTCAAAGGTGCACAAATCGAAGACTGGGATAAGAGCGCCGAAAGCGACATAAATACGCGGCCGCGTAAGGACCAACGCTGAGGCGGTCACAATTACGCGGTCCATGAAGTAGAGAATCAGAGAAGCTGTTTTGAGCCTAAAGATCAAACACGGACCGCGATGGAAAAGGGCGGCCACGAAATCACTAGCGCGGCCGCGGTTGATATTCCGATGAGAGCGTGTGTCGAGGTTCAGAGACTTTGCAATTTGAGCTCAAATGAAGAACGCGTCTTGCGTCCAAATTACGTGGGTCCGAATGTATCTCATGCGAACACCGTTGAAAATATGCGGTCTGCGATACCAAGCTCTACCCAAGCCCAGATTTGAAGAAACGTGAACCGCGCCGACTATTACGAGGCCGCAAAAACCCAAGCACGGACGCGGTCAGAATTACGCGTCCGCGGAACCTCCACAATGGTATTTTTGTCTGGAAACTTTAGCTTAGTATAAAAGACCTTTTTGACAATTTTAGGTTAGGTTTTGTTCAGCAGAGCATGTGAACGGTTGTTTTTACCCTTCTTGGGTAATTTTGTAGTAGATTTCTCTTCAAAATTTAGATTTTAATCTTGTACTGTAATATTATGGCTTGTATTTCATCTTTATCTTTGATTTTTGTTGTTATTATGAGTAGCTAGACCCCATAGCTAGGGTTGTGACCCAACCCTAGTGTGGGTATTTAATGGGTCTTGAATTTGAGGGCTTAATTATTTATGGATTAGTGATATTTAGCCTAATTCATGCTTTAATTATAGAATTAGTGGTTGCAAACACCGATTCATGCCTTTATGACTTAGGCTTTTCTTAAGAAAGAGGGACTAAGTCTAGGAAAATTATGCTAACAAGCAATTAGGGTGAATTCAAGAGATTGATAGCTCCAATTAAAGGGTTAAACCTAGAGATAGTAATATCCGACTTGAGCCAATTTCACTTGCATTGCATGAACACCCATTTGGGCTTGAGAAAGCCAAATCGGGCTAAGTCACTCAAACCACCGAGAGATATAGAGTGAGCACTTTTGTGTGATGGTTATATCACGACCTCAATCATAACAAGCTTTTCCTAGATTCCCGATACCCATTAGATACTTACCTAGGCAGAAGTCACTTCCCTAGTGCCTTTAATAACTTGAAAACTTTCACCAAAAATATTGTACTTAATATACTCTTAGCATACAATAGTATAAAATTAGAATAGAATCAATCAAAACAATATCTGGAAGTGCAATTAGAAACAATACGTACATCTAGAATAGTTAGATACCCAACTCCAAACCAAATTAACTCCCTGTGGAAATTGATCCCGACCTTGTTGGGTAAAACTGCATCGACCATTCCTCGCTACTATATAGTGGTGTAGGGTTGACATCGATCAGGTGATGCCTCTGGCCAGGACGGGTAGTGTTATTTCTCTTGAGGTTTGCTCAACTGCATTGTTAAAACCTGTTAGCATTATGCAGCGTGGTACTATCCCGTCCTCCTTGTCATTTGTGCGAGAAATCGGGGATGGATAATATATGCGCCGCTCCCATCATCTACCATTATTCTCTTTACATCAGTATTTAAAATACATAAAGTAATGACAAGAGCATCGAGGTGAGGAAAGGTCAAACCGTGGATATCTGACTTATCGAAGATGATATTGTCCTCGAGGTCGTCATACCGTTCATGGGTGATCGACCGCTTTAGTTTATGTGTAATGGTGAACTTCACGTGGTTGATTGTTGTTTCAATGCCTCCGCCGATGATCATTTGGATGGTGCGGGTGGAGGAGGGTGGATTTTGGAGGGCCTTGATGTCTCGACCACGTCCAAAGTTGGCTCTTCCTCTGTCGCTCATCAGCTCCTTTAGGTGCCCTTGATGGAGTATGTTTACCACTTCCTGTCGCAGGGCTATGTAGTCTTCAGTCTTGTGACCTCGCTCTTGGTGGAATTCACAGAGGGTGTTAGACTTTTTGATATTTGGTTCGGACTTCATCTTTTGCGGCCACTTCACCTTTGGGCCGAGCTTCTCTAGTGTGTACACTATTTCTGAAGCGGAAATGCAAAAATTATGAGAAGATAAGAGTGGAGGCATACCTCTTTCGTTCTGTGGAGCCCCTGTGTTCGGCCTGGAGCCCTTCTGTATGGCAAGGAGATGGTGGGATTGTCGTTCTGATATATGGTTGGTGTCTATCTCGGTTGAGACGTGGACCTGAATGATCTCTTCGGCCATTGTTGCGACGGTCTTTCCTCGATTCCGTTTGGACTTATGTCAGCCGTTGAGTCGGACCGTTTAGGTCATCCTCATCTTCTCTCACTTCGTTGCAGTAGGCGTTGTGGATTTCTTCCCAAGTGGTGGGAGGGTATTTCATGAGTCTGCTCAGTAATTTTCTGGTCGCCCTCGACCCATTCATGTTCAATCCATTTTGGAAGGCTGCCACTGCCATCCCTTCTGATACGTTTGGTAGGCTCATTCTAACTCCGTTGAATCGGGCGTGGAAGTCCCCGAGTCCCTCGCCGGGTTATTTTCTGACAGCGAATATATCATTCACCCTGGCCTCCGCCTTCTTAGCCCCAGCGTGTGCGGTGACAAACTTGTCGGCCATTTCTTCAAACGTGGTTATTGACTGTGCTGGTAGCTGTGAGTACCACGTTAAAGCCCCTCCCCTGTTATGGTTTCGCCGAACTTCTTCAAAAACACTGACGATACATGTTCCTTTGAGAGGTCGTTGCCTTTCGCTGTTGTGACATAGTGAATGATATGATATTCAGGGTCTGTTGTGCCGTCATATATTCTCAAATATGGTGGCATTTTGAAGGTCTTGGGTATGGAATGTGGTGTTGCCTCTTCATTGTACGGTTGTTCGATGAATCAGCCGACGTCCCTTTTTGGCAGGAGTTTTGGGGCGCCCTGTATCTTGTCAACCCTTTCTTGATATCCTTCATCTGGTCACAGAGCACTTTGTTCTAGTTTTCCATTTATTCCATCTTCCTCAGAATGGCTGCGAGTGCGTCATTTCATGCATCAACAACAATGTTAGTAGTACATGTTGGGTGGGGAGCGGGTTGCTCGGTGACGACTATTGTAGCGTCCGCTCGTACGACGCTCTAACTCACCCCTTGAATGAGTTTGTCGAGGATATTGCTTAGGGTACTTGTCAACCACGCTTCCAGTATTTTCTTCACTGCTGGTGGTGCTTCTTCAGTGGTGGACGTGGAAAGCCCACTTTCGCGCGTGACAATTACACTCCCATGAGGGTGAGGGGAGCCGCTTCGCACTGGCGTAATGCTTGGAGTTACATTCTCCTCGCCTTATCCATCAACTTCATTGATGGTGTTCATGAGGTTAGAAGTGACATCCACTATGGCTTTCAGCCTTTCTTCTCATTTTCATGTCATTGTTAGTTCGTGCGAACAAGAAAAAGATGACTATGGTGTGTGTGGTGTTTTTTTTTTAAAGATCTAGAAGAAACTAAAAATTTTAACTAGAAACTCCCCACATACGGCGCCAAATTATTTTGCCAATAAAGTATTAACCTTTTTCTTGAAATGAATTAATAATAAAATAGGGGTGAATCCTAGTTAAATATAGTATCTACTAAATCTGGAGACTTGATGTGTAAACAAGGTTAAGCTGAGTTCAACGATATTCAATGTAAACGAAACCGTATTCAATGATTGTTGATGAATGCAATAGATGTAGTGAATAGTAAATACATATAATGGCAATAAATATAATAAAGAGGGATTTTTCACCCAAATATTAAGTGACCTGGATGAATCTCCTTCCTGAAAACAAGTGTAATGATAGGAAATGGGGAAGAACACGAGAATCTTGGATCTAGTGAGCGAAAAGGTATATTTAGAACAAGAGAATTAGTGGAAAAGACCAGCTTTGTATATTATTTGTAGTCAACTTTACAAGTGTGCTCTTATGAGAGAATTCAAGATCCCCTTTTGTTCTTTACCTTTTCCTATTTATAGGAGACATTCCTAAGAAACACTAAAAAAGCACAAATGGGGGAATATTCAATGGAATATTCCTCTGCTCAACCCTAAACTTATGTTACCGCTACTCCCGCGCATTCTCAACTCGACCTCGGCGTCGTCCCTTCTAAAGGCGACTCCTCGTCATTAAATCGTGGTCGGTTGAAGCTTCGACCACGTCCGTTATGGCCATTTAAACTTAATCAAAATCTCGACCAATACAATGTATTCGATAGCAACAAGGTGATGAAATATATATATATATATATATATATATATATATATATATATATATATATA
>ML362380.1:0-45010 GCA_005239505.1 Nicotiana paniculata
TTATTTATAATTGTTGAGACAAAAATATTGTGAAAGGCTTGGCCTAAATTGTGAAATTTATGAATAAATTGATATGAGATGTCTGGTGGGAGTGAGTTGCACGCCGCCACAAGGAGTGATAAGGGTGGACATGTGGGATCGGGTTGCACGCTTCAACATGAGTAATAAGGGTGATATATTTAGGGAGGAGCAATAAGGGTGGACAGGTGAGAGCGGGTTGCACACCGCAACAAGGAGCAATAAGGGAGGACATTTATATTTTACTGAATTTCAAGGAAAATAAAGATTTGAAGGCTTAAATGTTTATTTTACTATTCTTCATATTTTCGACACTATTTTTATTTAAAGTTTAAAGTTTGGAAACTTGGAAATTATTTGAGAATTGGTTATAGATGAGGCCTGGGAAAAGGAGGCTGAATTATTTTATTGTTGTTGCAGTACTTAATTATTTTTTTAGATTTCCTTCTTGCTTTATATATTATTGTCACGGGTTATATTGCTAAATCCCTGCCGTAGCCTCGTCACTACTTCATTGAGGTTAGGCTCGGCACTTACTCAGTACATGGGGTCGGTACTACACTTTGCACTCTTTTGTGCAGACCCAGGTACCGGCCAACTGTAGAGATATTTAGAGCGGCTATTCATTTATTCGGAGACACGAGGTATATATGTCGGCGTTTGTAGATCTTGAGAGTCTTCTCCTATTTTCATAAACACTGTTTTATTATATTCAGAACAATTACATTATTTCTTTCAACCAAGTATTTGTAGTATTCTTTAATAGTTCGTGAATTGTGATACCAAACTCTGGGGTAGTTTTTTTTGGATTTATCTATATAATTATTTTGTGGCTCATTTTAGTTAATTATTTATTATCTTATATTGTAAATTAATTATTTAAAGCCATTAGATTAAGTATTAATTTAAAAAAAATTTATCCTGTTTAAATGATTAGTTAAAGGAAATAGTTAAGCGAACTCTAACATTGGCTTGCCTAGCAAGTGTGGTGTTAGGCGCCATCACGATCCCTAAGGTTGGGAATTTGGGTCGTGATAACTTGGTATCAGAGCACTAGGTTGCTTAGGTCTCACAATTCACGAACAAGCTTAGTAGAGTCTGAAGGATCGGTATGGAGACGTCCGTACTTATCTTTCAAAGGTTATTGAGTTAGGAAACAACTCCATTTTTTATTTCTACTCGATCATGCGATTCTTGTATCCCAAATACTTATTAGATTCTTCTATTCTCTCGCAGATGGCGAGAACATGTGCTTCATCTTCCGCTGACCAGCATTCCGGTCCTCCAGCAACAACAGCTCCTACTAGGGACAGAGGAGGAGGAAGGGGCAGAACTTAGCCCATTGCCCAGGCAGCAGCAGCAGATGCGGAACCCCAAATTGAGATTAATGAGGGGGTTCCAGCTCGGACTGTTCCAGCGGGACCAGCTCAGGTCCCCGAGGGGTTTATTGCTACCCCGATCCTTCAGGATGCTTTGGTCTGTTTAGTGGGCTTGATGGAGAGTGTGGCCCAGACGGGCACATTCCCTGTTTCAACAGCCGTATCTCAGGCTGGAGGCGGGGTCCAGACTCCTTCTACCCACACTCCAGTCCAGACTACTCCTCAGGTTCAAACCCCAATAGCCAATCCCGTTGGGGTAATTCAGCCAGTTGCAGCAGTGCCGCCCGTTAATGGGGAATCTATGTCTACCGATGCTTTATGGAGGTTGGACAGGTTCATTAAGTTATTTCCTGTTCACTTCAGTGGTGTTACGAAATATGGATATTTCGGAGACCAATGGGGTCGATTTCGCTACTTTTCAGATGACTGGTTCCGCCAAGAAATGGTGAAGGGACTTACTGCTGACTAGACCAGTTGGATCACCTGCTCTGACTTGGTATCAGTTCTCTCATCTCTTTTTGGAGAAGTTCTTGCCTGTTACTACTCGAGAGGATAAGCGTCGTCAGTTTGAGCGACTTCAGCAGGGCAGCATGACAGTGACCCATTATGAGACTCGTTTCGTGGATTTGGCTAGACATGCCATTCTTTTATTTCCTACAGAGAGGGAGAGGGTCAGACGGTTTATTGATGGCCTTGCTCAGCCCATCATGTTGCAGATGGCCAAGGAGAGAGGGACCGAGATTTCTCTTCAGGATGCAGCTAATATAGCTAGGAGGGTTGAGTCAGTTCTTGGGATGGGAGGTCAGGGGTCAGACAAGAGACCTCGCAATTCCGGTGGTTTCAGTGGTGCCTCATTTGGAGGCGGGACTTCATTTAGTAGAGGCCATTCTTCCAGGACTTTCCATTCAGCACTACAGGTTTCACATAGTACTTCAGGGGGCCGTGGTTCTTATGTGCCTCCTTCTGCTCAGCCATTCTACAGTGCTCCTTTAGCTCCTATTATAGTACCTCCTCTGCAGAGTTATTATCGTGGTCAACCGGTTCGTCAGGGTCAGTCCTCATATCAGGAGGGATGTTTTGAGTGTGGTGAATATGGGCATATTCGGAGAGCTTGTCCGAGGTTTCTGAGTAATCAGCATTAGTACCAAGGTTCTCGTGCCATAGTTCAGGCACAAGCTGTAGCACCACCTGCCCAGCCAGCAAGGGGTAGGGGTCAGGTAGTTAGAGGTAGAGGCCATAATGTTAGAGGTGGAGGTAAGCCTGATAGAGGTGGAGGTCCTCCCAGAGAAGTGGTTCAGGGTGGCGGGGCCCAGCCTCGACTATATGCATTTCTAGCCAAGCCTGAGGTAGAGTCCTCTGACGCTGTTACTACAGGTATCATCTCAGTTTGTGATAGAGCTGCTTCAGTTTTGTTTGATCCAGAGTCTACTTATTCATATGTTTCGTCCTATTTTGCCTCGTATTTGAATGTGCCCCGTAATCCCTTGAGTGTTCCTGTTTATGTGCCTACACCGGTGGGGGATGCTATCGTGGTAGATCGAGTATACCGTTCGTGCGTGGTAGTCATAGAAAGTATTGAAACTAGTGTCGATATTTTACTTCTAGACATGGTTGATTTTGATGTTATATTGGGCATGGATTGATTGTCGCCCTATTATGCCATCTTAGATTGTCACGCCAAGACAATTACTTTAGCGTTGCCGGGGTTGCCTCGATTAGAATAGAAAAGGGACTCCTGGTCATTCTCCCAGCCGGGTAATTTCATATGCTAAGGCTCTCCGCATGGTAGAGAAAGGGTGTTTGGCTTATTTGGCTCATAGTCATGATTCCGATGCCGAGGTTTCTTTTATAGAGTCAGTTCTTATCGTGCGTGAGTTTCCTGAGGTATTTCCTGCAGACCTGTCGGGTATGCCGCCCGACAGGGATATTGATTTCTGTATTGATATGGCTCCAGGCACTCAGCCGATTTCCATTCCTCCATATCGGATGGCCCCACCAGAATTGAAAGAATTAAAAGAACAGTTGCAAGACTTGCTCGATAAGGGTTTCATAAGACCCATTGGGGTGCACCGATTTTGTTTGTAAAGAAGAAGGATGGGTTGATGAGAATGTGTATATATTACCGGCAGCTAAATAAAGTTACTATCAAGAATAAATATCCGTTGCCGAGAATTGATGACCTATTTGATCAGTTTCAAGGTGCTAGAGTATTTTCGTTGATTTGAGGTCAAGCTATCATCAACTGAAGATTAGGGCGTCCGATATTCCTAAGACAACCTTTCGGTGGAGGTATGGGCCTTATGAATTTTTGGTTATGTCTTTTGGGCTGACTAATGCTCCAGCAGCCTTTATGGACTTAAAGAATCGAGTTTTCAAGCCCCATCTGGACTCTTTCGTGATCGTGTTCATTGATGACATTCTTATATACTCCCGCAGTCAGGAAGAGCATGAGCAACATCTCCGTATAACACTCCAGACTTTGAGAGATAATCAGTTGTGTGCCATGTTTTCTAAATGTGAGTTCTGGTTAGATTCAGTAGCCTTTTTGGGTCATATTGTATCAGTTGAGGTTATTCAGGTTGATCCTAAGAAGATAGAGGCAGTCAGGGACTGGCCTAGACCCACTACAGCCATGGAGATTATTAATTTCTTGGGTTTGGCGGGTTACTACCGTCGTTTTGTGGAGGGGTTTTCGTCCATAGTAGCCCCAATGACTAAATTGACTCAGAAAGGTGCCCCATTTAAATGGTCAGATGAGTGGGAGGTGATCTTTCAGAAGCTTAAGACAGCCTTGACTTCAACACCGGTGTTGGTGTTATCATCAGATTCGGGTTCTTTCACGGTGTATTGTCATACGTCCCGAGTTAGCGTTGGAACAGTGTTGATGCAGGATGGCAGGGTGATTACGTATGCGTCTCGACAGCTGAAGGTCCATGAGAAGAATTATCATGTTCATGACTTAGAGTTGGCAGCCATTGTTCATGCATTGAAAATTTGGAGGCACTATCTTTATGGCATGCGGTGTGAGGTTTTTACTGACCATTGTAGTCTCCAGTACTTATTCAAGCAGAAAGATCTAAATTTGAGGTAGCGGAGATGGTTAGAGTTACTAAAAGATTATGATGTCACCATATTGTATCACTCAGGGAAGGCCAATGTGGTGGCCGATGCATTGAGTAGAAAGACGGTGAGTATGGGGAACCTTGAGTATATTCCAGTTGGTGAGAGACCGTTGGCTTCAGACATTCAGACGTTGGCTAATCAGTTCGTGAGGTTGGATATTTTGCCCAGCAATGTTCTAGCTTGTACGGTCGCTCGGTCTTCTCTAATTGACCGTATCCGGTAGCGGCAGGATGATGACCCACATTCGGCGGTCCTTAAGGACATAGTCCGGCACGGTGATGCCAAGCAGGTTACAATTGGAGATGATGGTGTTTTGAGGATGCAGGGTCGTTTATGTGTTCCTAATGTTGATGGCCTTCGTGAGTTGATCCTTGAGGAGGCTCACAGTTCTAAGTATTCGATTCATCCAGGTGCAACCAAAATGTACCAACACTTGAGGCAGTATTATTGGTGGAGAAGAATGAAGAAGGACATTGTTGCGTATGTGGATCGTTGCTTAAATTGTCAGCAGGTAAAGTATGAGCATCAAAGACCTGGTGGTTTGCTTCAGCAGATAGAGATTCCTGAGTGGAAGTGGGAGCGTATCACTATGGACTTCGTTGTTGGGCTCCCACGGACTCAGAGGAAATTTGACGCAGTTTGGGTTATTGTAGATANCTGGAAGCGTATCACTATGGACTTCGTTGTTGGGCTCCCACGGACTCAGAGGAAATTTGACGCAGTTTGGGTTATTGTAGATTGGCTGACTAAATCAGCACATTTCATTCCTGTGGCAAGTACTTATACTTCAGAGCGGTTGGCCGAGTTATATATTCAGGAGATAGTTCTCCTTCATGGTGTGCCCGTATCTATCATTTCTGATCGGGGTACGGAGTTTAATTTGCACTTTTGGAGGGCAGTTCAGCGTGAGTTGGGTACCCGAGTGGAGTTGAGTACAACATTTCACCCTCAGACTGACAGGTAGTCCGAGCGTACCAATCAGATATTAGAGGATATGCTCCGCACTTATGTTATTGACTTTGGAGGTTCGTGGGATCAGTTCTTGCCGTTAGCGGAGTTTGCTTATAATAATAGTTATCAGTCGAGCATTCAGATGGCTCCTTATGAGGCGTTATATGGTAGACGGTGCAGATCGCCAGTTGGATGGTTTGAGCTGGAGAGGCTCGGTTGTTGGGTACAGACTTAGTTCAGGAGGCCTTAGATAAGGTCAAGATTATTCAAGAGAGACTTCGTGCAGCTCAGTATAGGCAAGAGATTTATGCCGATTGTAAGGTTCGTGATGTGTCATTCATGGTTGGAGAGAGAGTATTGTTTCACGTGTAGCCCATGAAAGGTGTTATGAGATTTGGGAAGAAGGGTAAGTTGAGCCCTAGGTATATTGGGCCATTTGAGATTCTTAATAGAGTGGGGGAGGTATCTTATAGACTTGCATTGCCTCCAGGGTTATCCTCAGTTCATCCGGTATTTCACGTGTCTATGCTACGGAAATATCATGGTGACCCGTCCAACGTGCTAGATTTCAGCTCTATCCAATTGGACAAAGACTTGACTTATGAGGAGGAGCTGGTAGCCATTTTAGACCGGCAGGTTCTTCAGTTGGGATCTAAGAATTATCCTTCAGTCCGAGTGCAGTGGAGAGGCCATCTCGTTGAGGCAGCTACTTGGGAGTCCGAGTCGGACATGCAGAGTAGATAACAACACTTGTTTTCCAATTCAGGTAATTTTCTATGTCCATTCGAGGACGAACGTTTGTTTTAGAGGTGGAGATTGTGATGACCCAAGGGGTCATTTTTTAAATTTATACTTCATTCCATGCTTAATAGCCATAAAAAGACTAATTTTAAATACCTCGATTCGCATGCGCAGTCCGGGCGTGAAACCGGAAAGCTTTTATGTGAAAATATGAAGTGATTTCTAGAATTTAAATTTGATTATAGTTGACTTTAGTCAACATTTGAGTAAACGTACCCAGATCTGTGTTCCGACGATCCCGGGAGGTCAGCAGTAAAATATGGGACTCGGGCATATGCCCGGAAATAAATTGAGGTCCCAAGCCTTAGAAATTAATTTTTGAAAGAAATTATTTTGCTGAAATAATTATGGAATAAAGAAAAGAATTAATGTTTGAAATCATAGGTATCGGGCCCGTATTCTGTTTCTGGAGCCCTGTACAGGTTTGTTATGATGTTTAAAGGTTAACTGTGTAATTTGGTGAAAAACGGAGTTCGTTTGACGTGATTCGGACATCCGGTTGAAAATTTATGAACTATAAGAGTTCTTTATGAAAATGATGAGTTTTGAGGTTTAATTCATAGTTTTACGTGTTATATTCATTATTTGATCGCACGAGCAAGTCCGTATGATATTTTTAGACTTGCGTGCATGTTTTGTTTAGAGCCCTGAGGGATCGGGTGAGTTTCGGATAGGCCACGGGATATTTTTACACTTAAAAATAGTGTTGTAGGTTCTGTTTTTGGTGCCCAGGTTTCATGTACTATGCGATCGCATAGCTAGGTTCGCGATCGCATACTGTAAACTTCAAAGGGTATTTTTTTTGTATTGTGCGAACGCGGCCATGAGGTTGCGATTGCGAAGGCTCCTTTTGGCAAAGCTATGCGAACGCCCCTCCACCTATGCGAACGCATAAGGCAATTGGGACTGGGGGAGGAGGGAGCCTCCCCTAAATGAGACTTCCCGTAGTTGCTTTTACTGATTTGTGACTTGCGGGGATGGGTGGTTCGAGGTTTGGAGGAGTTTAGAGTGGTATGGGAATACTTAGTTCCTTAAGGTTGGCCTTAAAGGCAAATTTTGACTTCAGTCAACATTTCAGTAAACGACCCCGAAATCGAGATTCGAAGATTCCGGTAGATTCGTATGATGATTTTGTACTTGGGCGTGTCTTCGGAACGGGTGGTGACCTGGGAGCGTTTCATCGCCAAAATAGTGAATAAGAATGTCCTTAAGTTCAAATTGAGGTTTGGAACATGTTTTTGTCTTATCGAGGTCCGGACAGAATTTCGAGACTAGAAATAGTTCTGTTATGTCATTTATGACCTGCTTGCAAAATTTGGTGTCATTTTGAGTAGTATAGATAGGTTCGGCGTATTGTTAGCGAATTCAAAGAACTTGAAGTTCTTAAGTTTGATCAATAGGTTTTGGGGTATGATTTTTAGATTTAGCGTTGTTTCAGACGTTCCGAAGGCTCGTGCGAGTCTGTATTATTATTTAGGACTTGTTGGTATATTTGGACGGGGTCTCGGGTGGGCCCAGATGCCATTCGAGCATCGAGCGAGGTAAAAAACAGCCAAAAAATGACTGCTGGTGCACCAGATCTGGTGCGACCGCACCTGCGGTCCCAGTCTCGCAAGTGCGACTCCTGAGGGAACTGCTCATATCCGCAGGTGCGGACCCCTTTTCGCAGAAGCGGAGCCGCAGGTGCGGACTCCGCAGGTGCAAAACCAGTCCCCCTTCCCCTTCTCCGCAGGTGCGAGATTTTTCTTGCAGATGCAAGACCGCGGGTGCGGTCCTCGAGCCGCAGGTGTGAAAAGCCTGTAGGCAGTGCACTTCGTTTTAAACACGGGACTTAGCCATTTTTGAACACTTTTTTTTTCATTCTCGGGTGATTTTGAGAGCATGCAAGGAGGGTATTCGGCCTAACTACTGTAAGGTAAGTAATTCCTACTATAAATTTAGCTTAATACTTGAATTCCTGGGTAGATTAACACATTAAATTAGTGGAAAGCATGAGTTTAGAGTAAAACCTAGGTTTTTAACAAAATGGGAAATTACCAAGAAATGTGTTACGGAATCGTACAAAAACCATATAATATTGATCCTTAGGCTATGGGTAAGTATTTCCTCCGGAAATTTCCAGAATCCGAGCATGTGGGCCCGGGGGCGTATTTTGGGTTTTTGCAATTTAGGTTGAAATAATCATTTTAATAGGGAAATTTCATACTTTTGAGTATAGATTGATTTATTTATGCAATATTTGACTAGTTTCGAGTCCTTGGGCGACGAATTTGGAGTTTCGGGCTCGTTCTTGACCCGGAAAGTAGGCTTGACACGAGGTAAGTCTCCCTTTCTAACCTTGTAAGAGGGAATTTTCCCCATAGGTGAATTAAATGATTACGTGTTATTGTTGTGGGGGACTACGTACGTGCGAGGTGACGAGAGCCCGTGCGTAGTGACTATTATTGTTATGTACAGGTAGTTAGGCCCACACTATGCCATATGAATTCCATTAACTTGAGTTATATGCTTTGTAACTTCATTGTATTCAAACTTGTTTTAAGAAAACTGAGAATTTGATGTTTTAAAGGAATTGTTATTTGAAAATAATTGAAAGAAAGATGTCGTGTTTGTATGCGACCGCTTCACAATTTATATCCCGCGAGCGGAGTGATTCTTTCCCTTACTCTCATGGGAGCGGGTCGTACACCACGACAGGTTGAAGATGCATCTATGGTTCGGGGCGTTCGATCCTTCGGCAGTGCACAATTATTATTATTATGTTGGCCCAGGCCGGATGTCCTTATTCCACTATGCGCATGCTATTTTCCTGATATGTTTTATGACTGTTGAGCTGTGAATTGTCCTGGAGGATCGAACTGAAAACTTGTAAATTGATGCTTCACTACATATTTGGATTTTATTACGATTCAATATTTATTTTCTCATGCTTACTTGTTGTCCTCTTTTAAATTATCACCTAAATACAATGTTTGGACTCTAGTAAGTGTCAAGCCAACCTCTCGTCACTACTTCTTCGAGATTAGGCGGGATACTTACTGGGTACATATTGTTTATGTACTCATGCTACACTCTATACTTAATTGTACAGGTTCCGAGGCAGGTGCATCTGGGTTCCAGTCCGGAGCTCGTTCCTGAGTTTTACTGGTTGAGGCTTCACGGTGAGCTGCTCTTCTTGGCGATTTCCAGCAGCACTTTGGAGCTATTCTTTTGTTATTTCTGTCTGTACTTACTCAGATAGTAGGACTTACTTTCATTCTTTTGATATTATTCTACTAGATGCCTGTAGACTTGTGACACTAGTTCCTAGCACTCACACGCTAGTAGTCTTTATTTTGGGATGTAACCGTTTATTATGACTTCATGATTATTTATTTTGCATAAAATTTGCCTAAGTTATCCGTTTCTACTTAATGTCTCAAAACTAAGTTAAGCAAGTGTTGAAAAAATGTTTTTGGTAAACTACCTGAAATCACTAGTAGACAATGGTTGGCTTGCCTGACGGCAGTGTTGGGCTCCATCGTGACCTGAGTTAGGATTTGGGTCGTGACAACAAGGTATCAGATCTCTAGGTTCACATAGGTCTCACAAGTTACGGGCAAACCAGATCTCTGGGGAAGAGGATCAAGTTGGCCCTTGCGAACAAATATAGTCCTGCGGATCAGTACAGAGACGTCTATATTTATCTTCGGGAGGCTATAGGATGTTGGGAAATCTCTTTTTATTCACCTTCTATCGTGCAGTTGATGGTATACTAAATCTCACTCTTCTATTCTCTCACAGATAGTGAGGGCGCGAGCAGCTGATGTTCCAGACTCGGGAGGAGCCGCTACCCCCGTCATCTGATGATGTAACAGAGGCCGGGGGAGGGCACCGACCCGAGGGAGGGAATGGGGGCGTCCCAAGACTGTACCTGTCGCACCCCCAACGGATCCAGTAGAGGATCCCATCACTGAGGAGTAGGGCGAGGTGCCCGCAGCAGATCTTGCCCCTTTGGACTTTACGACAGCGCCAGGATTTCAGGAGGTCATGAGTCGTATGATGCGGTTCATGGACACCATGACTCAGGCAGGTTTATTTCCAGCAGATCCAGCCATATCTAAGGCGGGAGGGGGAGCACACCCCTACTACACAGGCTGCCGGACATGCAGCAACAGTATATAAGACCCCGGGTACACTGCCCATGGGCGGGGTTCAGCCAGTAGCTGCAGCAGCACCTGAGCCCAAACCAGCTGCGGACGGCGATCCGCAGAAGTTATTAGATAGATGGACCAGACTGCACCCTCCTGTCTATGGAGGTGAGCGTCATGAGGACGCACAAGACTTTATTGATAGGTGCAGGGACAGACTGCACAACGTGAGGATATTGGATTCTCATGGAGTTGACTTCACTACTTTTCAGCTAGAGGGCAGGGCCCATAGATGGTGGCAGTCCTATATTCTTGGAAGACCGGCAGATTCCCCTCCCATCACTTGGGAGCAGTTCACTCAGTTATTCCTGGACAAATATATTCCACCCTCTTAGAGGGAAGAGATACGGTATCAGTTTGAGCAGCTGGAGTAGGGACATATGTCGGTGACTGACTACGAGGCTAGGTTTTTTGAGCTGTCTCGTCACGCACTCATGATACTTCCTACTGACTCAGAGAGAGTGCGGAGATTTGTAGTTGGGTTGCATCCAGGTATTAGGGACTACATGTCCCGAGAGGTGGATATGGGGACTCCTTATCAGCTTGTGGTAGATATTGCTCGCAGGATCGAGGATTATCGGTCGAGGAGCAGAGAGCAGGGTCAGCAGGATAAGAAGGCTAGATTTTTTAGGGATTTTAGAGGTGCTCCAGCTAGGGGCAGAGGTCAGTTTGGTAGGGTTCATCCCAGTAGGCCCCCATATTCAGCACCACCACCACCTCCACAAGGTGTCCCAATGAGGCCTTATTTCAGTGCCATGCCGGAGAGTTCTTACCGCTCGTCAGCTATTCAGGGTTCCTCCGGCAGGTATTCTGGTCATCAGGGGTCTACCAGTCCTTATTTAAGTGTTATGCCAGAGATTTCCTACCGTCCTCCCTCTATTTAGGGTTCTTCTTCAAGGCAGTAGGCCATGGTGACAGGAGGTTGTTATGAGTCTGGGGATCCAGGTCACAAGAAGAGGCATTGTCCCAGGCTTCGGGTGAAGGCAGTGCAGCAGGGTCACCAGCCTATGAGGTCAGCACCAGTTGTTCGGCCACCCAGAGGTGGAGGGCAGGCTGGTAGGGGTCGTCCCAGAGGTGGAGGCCAGGCAGAGGGAGCCTAGTCAGCTCCTGTTTATTCTGGTGGAGGTCAATCATCCGGCGCTCCAGCCAGATTCTATGCTATTCCAGCCAGATCAGATGTAGTGGCCTCAGATGCAGTGATCACAGGTATTATTTCAGTATGCGGTAGAGATGCATCAGTTTTATTCGATCCAGGGTCCACTTATTCATATGTATCAGCCTTATTTGCTCCTTCCCTGGATATTCCTCGTGAGTCCTTGGGCACTCCTGTTTACGTGTCCACTCCTGTGGGTGATTCTATGGTTGTGGACCGGAGTTATCAGTCCTGTGTGGTTATATTATGTGGGTTCGAGACCATAACAGACCTCCTGTTGCTCGATATGGTCGATTTTGAGGTCATCCTGGGCATCGATTGGCTGTCTCCCTATCATGCCATCCTAGATTTCCATGCCAAGACTGTTACTCTAGCCATGCCCTAGTTGCCGAGATTGGAGTGGAGAGGTTCCTCAGTCAGTGCCGCTAGTTGGGTCATTTCTTTCCTGAAGGCTCGACATATGGTCGAGAATGGTTGTTTGGCTTATCTTGCATATGTGCGGGACACCACCGCCGAGTTTCTGACGATTGATTCAGTGCCAGTAGTTCGAGAGTTTGATGATGTATTCCCTTCAGACCTCCCAGGCATGCCACCGGATCGTGACATTGATTTCTGCATTGACTTAGCTCCGGGCACCCAACCCATACCTATTCCCCCTTATCGTATGGATCCGAAGGAATTGAAATAATTGAAAGAACAGCTCGAGGAGTTATTAGCTAAGGGGTTTATCAGACCGAGCGTATCGCCTTGGGGTGCTCCACTGCTATTTGTGAAGAATAAGGATGGTACTATGCGGATATGTATTGACTACCGCCATTTGAACAAGGTCACCATCAAGAACAAGTACCCATTGCCGCATATCGATGACTTGTTTGACCAGTTGCAGGGTGCTCGGGTGTTTTATAAGATTGACCTAAGGTTGGGGTACCATCAGTTGAAGATTCGGGACTCAGATGTTCCGAAGACGGCCTTTCGTACGAGATATGGTCATTATGAGTTCCTGGTGATGTACTTTGGCCTGACTAATGCCCCAGCAGCATTTATGGACTTGATGAATAAGGTGTTAAGGCCTTATATTGATTCTTTTGTCATCATCTTCATTGATGATATTTTGATTTACTCACGTAGCCTGGGGGAGCACGAGCAACATTTTTGGGTTGTGCTCCAGACTTTGCAGGAACAGAAGTTGTATGCTAAGTTCTACAAGTGTGAGTTTTGGTTGGATTATGTGGCATTCTTGGGGCATGTGGTATGCGGAGAAGGTATCAAGGTTGATCCTAAGAAGATTGAGGCAGTTCAGAGTTGGCTACACCCTACTTCAGCTACAGAGATCAGGAGCTTCTTGGGTCTAACGGGTTATTATCGCCGATTTGTGGAGGTATTTTCATCCATTGCAACTCCTATGACTAGATTGACCCAGAAGAATTCCCCATTTTGATGGTCCGACGAGTGTGAGGCGAGCTTTCAGAAGCTCAAGACTGCATTAACCTCAGCACCAGTTCTAGTGTTGCCTTCAAGTTCTGGGATGTATACGATTTATTGTGACGCTTCACGTGTTGGTTTGGGTTGTGTGTTGATGCAGGAGGGGTGAGTTATTGCATATTCTTTACGGCAGCTGAAGGTTCATGAGAAGAATTACCCTGTGCACGATCTGGAGTTGGCGGCGATTGTTCATTCTCTTAAGATTTGGAGGCACTACTTGTATGGGGTGCCTTGTGAGGTTTATACAGATCACCGCAGTTTGCACCACTTGTTCAAGCAGAGGGACCCTAATTTGAGGCAGCGCATGTGGCTTGAGTTGCTGAAGAATTATGACATCACCATTCTTTATCATCCGGGCAAGGCAAACGTGGTGACACATGCCTTAAGCAGGAAGGCGGAGAGTATGGGTAGTTTGGCTTTCATTTCAGCAGAGGAGAGACCTCTAGCTTTGGACATTCAGTTCTTGGCTAATCGCCTGGTGAGGTTGGACCTTTCTGAGCCCAGCTGGGTTCTTGATCGTGTGGTGGCCCAGTCTTCATTATTGGGGGAGATCAAGACTCGGCAGTATGATGATCCGCACTTGGTGGCTCTCGGGGAGACAGTGGTGCTAAGGAGGTTTCTATTGGCGAGGATGGTGTTCTGAGACTTCAGGGTCGCTTATGTGTCCCTAACGTTGATGGCCCGAGGGAGAGGATTCTAGAGGAGGCTCACAGTTCACAGTATTCTATACATCCTGGTGCTACGAAGATGTATCATGACCTGAGGCAGCACTACTGGTGGAGACGGATGAAGAAAGACATAGTGGAGTATGTGGCTAGATGTCTAAATTGCCAGCAGGTTAAATATGAGCACCAGAGGCCAGGAGGCCTACTTCAGCAGATGCCTATACCTGAGTGGAAATGGGAGCGCATCACTATGGACTTCATAGTTGGGTTGCCTCGGACTTTGCGGAAGATTGAGGCAGTTTGGGTCATTGTGGACAGGTTGACCAAGTCGGCACATTTCATTCCAGTAGCTACCACTTATACTTCTGAGAGGTTGGCCCAGATCTACATTCGGGAGATAGTTCGGTTGCACGGTGTGCCTGTGTCCATTATATCAGATCGAGGTCCTCAGTTCACCTCGCACTTCTGGAGAGCCGTACAGAGTGAGTTAGGCACCCGGGTAGAGCTCAACACAACATTCCACCCTCAGACCGACGGGCAGTCAGAGCGGACAATTCAGATATTGGAGGACATGCTCAGAGCATGTGTGATTGACTTTGGAGGACAGTGGGACCAGTTCTTGCCTTTGGCCGAGTTTGCTTAAAATAATAGTTATCAGTCCAGCATTGAGATGGCTCCATTTGAGGCCTTGTATGGCCGGCGATGTCGATTTCCCATTGGGTGGTTTGAGCATGGCGAGGCTAAGTTATATGGCACCGATCTGGTGAAGGATTCTTTGGAGAAGGTGAAGTTGATTCAGGAGAGACTTCGCACAGGACAGTCCAGACAGAAGAGTTACACGGATCAGAAGGCGCGTGATGTATCATTTATGGAGGGCAAGAAGGTTCTGTTGAAAGTCTCGCCAATGAAGGGTATTATGAGGTTTGGGAAGAAGGGCAAGCTGATCCCGAGGTTTATAGGCCCATTCGAGGTGTTGAGACGAGTTGGGGAGGTTGCTTATGAGCTTGCTTTACCTCCCAGTTTATTAGGGGTTCATCTGGTCTTTCATGTGTCCATGCTCCGAAAGTATCACGCCGACTTCTCTCACGTGGATAATTTCAGTACCATTCAGCTAGATGAGAGATTGGGTTACGAGGAGGAGCCAATTGCTATCATTGACAAGCAGGATCGCGAGTTGAGGTCCAAGAAGGTTTCCACGTAAAGGTCTAGTGAAGGGGCCAACCAATCGAGGAGGCGACTTGGGAGTCCGAGAAGGACATGCGGAGCAGATATTCACACTTATTTAGCAGTCCAGGTATGATTCTAGACCTGTTCGAGGACGAACGTTTGTTTAAGAGGTGGAGAATGTAACGACCCGACCGGTCATTTTATGTTCTAGGACCTCGTTCCCCTAAATGAGACTTCTCGTAATTACTTTTACTGATTTATGACTTGCGGGGATGGGTGGTTCGAGGTTTGGAGGAGTTTGGAGTGGTATGAGAACACTTAGTTCCTTAAGGTTGGCCTTAAAGGCCAAGTTTGACATCAGTCAATATTTTCAGTAAACGACCCCGGAATCAAGATTCGAAGATTCCGGTAGGTTCGTATGATGATTTCGGACTTGGGCATGTGTTCGGAACGGGTTTTGGATGACGCGGGAGCGTTTCGACACCAAATAGTGAAATAAGAATGTCCTTAAGTTCAAATTGAGGTTTGGAATGTGTTTTTGTGTTATCGAGGTCCGAATGGAATTCCGAGACCGTGAATAGTTATGTTATGTCATTTATGACCTGCTTGCAAAATTTGGTGTCATTTTGAGTAGTATAGATAGGTTCAACGTATTGTTAGCGAATTCAAAGAACTTGAACTTCTTAAGTTTGATCTATTAGGTTTTGGGGTATGAGTTCTAGATTTAGCGTTGTTTTGGACGTTCCGAAGGCTCGAGCGAGTCCGTATTATAATGTTGTTAGGGAAAGTCCAAGGGATCAGGTCCCTGAGTTGATTCTTTATCTTCTGAGGTCATAGCAACTCACATTGGCTGGAGTCCGTTGATTTGAGTTGTGTACCAAGTGTGTCGGGTTCCCTATCTGGTTATTTGACAGTAAGTTTGTTAGATCATCAAAACATAAAGCCAAGGTATTGTAAACCCATCACCTTGTAAAACAACATTAACAACATTGAGCTGGCCTGTCAAATTGTCTATAGTTTGTTGCATGGCAGTCACCCTGTCTGCCTCGTATGCCCTGTAGGCCAAATCCTCGGCACGCTCATGTTGAAGAACCTCAAATTTACCAAAAAATTTGGCTACCTCTGTGGCTGTCGTTTGCTGGTCTCCTTCAAAGTCGCGACTGATGTTTTATATGTCAACTTCGGCCTGGAGCATTCTACGGTCCAGATCGTCCAACCTTTGCACTAGGTTGGTTCTTAATTCAGGCATCGTATCCACGATGAGCCGTAATACGTCAACCGTCTCTTCAAGGGCCGCAATGCGGTCCCCATGATTCACCATGGTCAGAAATGGTGGTAATGGAAATGTGTTCCCTCGTCCAATGTCGAGCTTAGGCTTTGATACCAACTGTTACACGGCGCTTTCCTGAGATTCCTTCGAAGGGCGACGTAAGGCTAAGCATTTGATGTCAGTGCAGTTGTCATCCTCCAACCGAGGTCCCCTCCGTAGTGCCGTACGAGAAAACAATGTCAAGAGCAATTGAGAGAACAGAAATGAAAATTGAAATAAAGTTTGATTGCATTAATGAAAGCTATTACAGAAAGGTAACGCGGTGTCGAGGGGGAGAGACACCAGTACAGAGAATTGTTTGCTTGCTAGAAAGTTTGATTGCTTGATCGACCTAAATAAGCTAGAGAAACATAATGGAAGTACATGGAATAAAACTACTCTATATTTACAATGAAAAAGACTTAGTTTTTTACGAGGTAAAAACAGGTCCGTTGTCAGCAACCTTGTCTTTGGCATCACGATCTGCGCGCGTGACATTGTCTGCGCGCGTGGCATTGTCTGCGCGCGCGGCGCTGTTGGCATCTGCCTGTGGCTGGGCTGGCGAGGGATATCGGTGGGATGATAGAGGCACATGCGCTTTTGTCACTTGGCACAACCAAGACCACGGGGCCGTCAGTGGCGCTAGGCGTTGGGAGGCTTGTCTGGACACCACGAGGCACGTCAAAGGGGTCATGGGGAATGGATGGAAAGCCACCCATAACAGTTCCGCATGTGGAATGTTCGGTCCGCATGTTGGAGCCCCATGTCACTCTTCAGAATTTTGGCTCTTCTGGATCTGGAACAGACGTTTGGGATGCGATCCGTATGTAAATATGCAGACGCATATTGCCTCCGCATGTCAGACTTGAGAGAGTTAACACTTCTGGAATTTATACACGTCTGAGATGCGAACCGCATGATGAACATGCCGATGTCGACCTTCAGTTGGTCAGCTTGCCAAACTCTTGGGCTCTCAGCATAAGACGAACATACGGACCACATGTGAGAAATGTGATCCGCATGTTGTTCCGTATCTTAGCTATTCAGCTGTCTTCTTCTTAGCTTTCACATGCGTTCCACTTGCGGCTCGCATCACCAATATGCTGCTCGTATGTCATCAAAACAAGGGCACTTTGTGCATTTATGCGTGTTTTATTGCCATTTAGCTTCCGCAATCCCAACAACACCACAATTAACACAAGAAAGGAAAAAAAATATGCTTAAAAAACAGTAAAAGCTTATGTAAATGATATCAAATGTGCCACTTGTCAATGTTGTCTATATAATTATACCTTGACAAACACTGTCACATGATAATGAATTCAGCGCATATTCAAGATCGGTCAAAAATAAATAACAACCTAGTCCTACATCGCGCTCTTAACAACCTAGTTCCACCGTGAACTAATTTTTGGTGTTGAGTTATGACCTAGATCCATTCTTTATCAACAAAGATCTTCTTAGACAGTCGACAAACACTAAATCACTCAAAGAGCCTACTAAGGCTCAACGGCCACAATCGAAGATAGTATAGTATTCTCGTGACATCTGAACTCTCCTTCTCAAACAACACTATTCCAGTTGTCCTTGTGGCAAGAGTGGGAAAAGCAGCACACCAAGTATAACTCGAATTTACCTGGAGACAGATATCCAAAAAATAACTAAGGATATAAGAATACTGTAAATAACTAATGATATAAGAATACTGTAAAAGTATATACAATTTCACGAACCAAAGCCAGTAATTTCATTTCATTGTCATGTCATTACAGAGGTTCAGTTGTTTGTAATTTCCTGTTATACGTTCACTTTCTATTTAATAGAATAAACAATCTACGTAAGTGTCTAACACGTACAAGGGCTTTGAAATTAAATAGACTAAATGTTTAGAAAACTGTACTTACCAGCGAATATTTTATTCAAGAAGCGTAATTCTTGATAGTAAAGTGACAATGACATCTGCTTTTGGTACCAGAGTTGTGAAAAATAGAGCATTACATCTGGATCAAAAGCATGAGGGCAATTTGATTAGCTCCAATATATCAGCATTGACCAGCGGAAGCCATATTTCTAACTGATTAAGACGTATGCTGTATTTGAGAATCAACCCAATGTCATTGGTGAACGATTTTCAGTGTCCTAAAGAAATCAAAATTCCAAATTACATAAGAGAACTTGCATATCATGATTTTACTTGGGGGGCTGTAGTAAGCTGTTGTAATGCCAAATCTTGGCAAATAGTCTAGAGAAAGAACATAAATATTGTTTTAGGTGTTTTATTTTAAACATATAGAAAAGTAAGAGAAAAATAGTATATAGCTGAAACAGGAAATATGAATATGACAAGAGTGACAGTATGTTAAGATATAAGATCTTTAAACAGCACACGGAAAAATCACTCATAACACATCTGGGTCATAGCGAAGCAGCATATGCTTGCACAAAATTTCACTAATACCCCAAACAATGACTGGCTCCAAATAATATTGGAGCTATATTAAGCTGAGATCAACCAAACTAATCTCTTGATTACAGAACCTATGAATAAAATCGTGATTTTCATCGTGAGAATGGACATAGCTACCTGAAGAATATTCTTCAGGAAATACTTAAAACGTGAAGTTACAACAAAGACGTTGAATAATTAGATAAAAATTTATACATAAGAAATGGATCAAAATATTAGCACTGAAAATAATTTGTTTGCAGCATCCTTTTTGACTAAAGAAATTGACTCGCATCACACTGAAGTGCTACAAGGACAAAAGGGAGAGCACAAGTATTTGCACCATAAGGCTCAATCGATAATGTTGAGGGTTTGAAGCAACGAAACAAGAGATTACCTTTAGATGCACAAAATATAACCTACATGTCAACCTCTTCTAATGGAGCATGAAGGTATGAATAAAATTATCAGTTTTTTATTTTGTATTAAAAGTCTCTGTCAACGAACTCTCTCTTTCTATCCAAACTATGACTTTGCATTTACCATGTAAAGATACAATAACAACATACCCAGTATTATCCCACACTGTGGGGTCTGAAAAGGGTAGTGCGTATGCAGACCTTATCCCTATCTTGTGAGGATAGAAAGGCTGTTTCCAATAGACCCTCAGTCATTTACCACGTCAAGATCCTTATCAATTTATCTCTTCATCAAAGACATTCTGTTCTAGAATGGCAAAACCCAGTTTTTCAGCTCTCTTATTTTTTCTGTGAGACGTGTGACTTGTGAGACTGAGAGAACAAAAATAAAGAGTAAACAATAAGTATATATGGTATCACAGACTCTGATATCATAGGTTAAATGTCCCTCTCCCCTCTGATACATCATGCATCCCTCCCTTACCCACAAAATATATATACACATACCATAGAATTTGAGCTGAAATATTATTTTGTAATGATATTCTCAGAAAAGGCTGGCACTTTCTTTTCTTTTTTTGTTTTTCTTGGACAGAAGGCGACATCACCGACGAATTTAAGCGAAATAACACCAGTAAGCCCAGAGCATAGATATCCGTACTAAAGAGAATTGAAAGAATTAGAAAGCAAACAATTACTACTATGTTTGTCATTCTATATAGTACAAACATTAGCATTCTGCTTAATGAATACCAGCAGATAGAGTTCAGTTTTCCTTGCTGTAAATAGAGTTCAATGGAATGGCTCACAACAGGTGCATATCAACAAATGGAACCACATTCAGTCTATGCATATAGAGTCCACTTAAATGAAGCTCGTCCCAATATCTCTTTATCTTATATATATATTTCCCTGTTCCTTGGTACCCCCACCCAGACTCATGATCATAGCAGCTCATGTCAATGTTATTGTCTAAGTGAAAGATGATTAATTCATCCTTTAAATCAGTTAGTGATTATCGATTGGCAGCAGGAAAACACCAACACAAGTTCATAACAAAATAAACAGTTATTAGCAGCAAAGGAAAAACCTGAAACTATATACTACAAGTCTACAACAACAACTATTACTATGCCTCAATACCAAACAAGTTGGGGTCCGCTGTATCAACTATGCTACTCCTTTTCTTTTTCTTTTTTTGGGGGGTAAAAGATGGTGGTGTCATCTAATTGTTTCCATAAAAGTTGCTTTTTCATGGAAATATGTAAAAAGTAGGACAGACAAGATCTACATACACATGTGGTGTAAATGTGTCTGATAGTTTCTAGGACTCAAAGAGACCTGGTCCTTACCAGTTCCCTTAGAGTTATTGATAGAGACAGTAAGTAAAAGAGGCACAGGATTTTTACGTGGAAAATCCCAACTTAAGGGGCCAAAAATCACGACCTACACAGGTAGGATTTCAACTTCACTAACTTGTAATCTCAACTATTACAAGTCACTTTATAATGACTCTCTTACAAAGACTTTGACACACTAACTTGTAATACACTTATTACAAGCCACTTTGTTACTCACTAGTGACAAAGACTTTAACTTATGATTACATTAGTCACAACACAAACACTGATGGTTTATGGTTTATGGTTTTAGGATTCCTAATATAAGGCTTCTAAGAAAGAAAGATATGATACAATAGAAAGCAAAACATAAGATTACAACTCAACTAAGGACACCTAAAGACACGTAGTGAAACTGGTCCGTCTTAGTGGAGTTGTCTTCTTGTTCTTGACACACTTGAGCCTTCAATGCAAGAGAAGCTCTTCAATGCTTGAGAGAATTTTAGTAAATACTCAAGTGAATGTCTTGTTTGTCTTCAAACAAGATATTATATCCCTAGGACATCCCAAGAAGGATGCCCATGTTTAGTTGGTAATATCTTCAACCAATGGGAAGTGACTGTTGCACTGTTACTGCACTGTAGCGTGTACAGTTGCAGGCAGTCACTTTTCTGTCACGACTTTCCAGCTGTAGAGTTGACATGTACTTCTGTCATTGAAATGTTAAGGGATCAGGTCCCTAATCTGTTCCCTGTGAGTTCAGATGTACAATGCCCAAATTTCTTGAGTTCATGCTAACTGATTGTGTTGGTTACGCATCAGGTCCTTTATCTGGTTCTTTACATAAAAGTTTATTAGATCATCAAAACAGAATACTAACCCATCAATTTTCTCTTTTTTGATGATGACAAACTTTTATAATTGATGAAAATTTTTATAGTGTTATATAGTCTAACTAAACCAGATACAAGACCAGGACCTCATATTGTTCCCTCTGTCTGTGTGCTTCCCCCTTAAGCCCTGCCATCAATTGTTCTTATTTATCAATTATATCTTCCCCCTTTTGAAATCATCAAAAGGCACAATCAGAAATAAAGCATAAAGAAGTCTAACAAAGCTAACGCATGCCCCATGTGTGCACACAACATGATAGAAAACAGAAGGAAAAGGCAAGTAGGCATTATGCAGAACATTAAGAAGTTGATTCATTCATACCAAAAATAGTTGTTAGATACAGAGAAGTCTTTGCTTGGGATATAGCAAAGACTTAATTTGGACTTTTGAAAACGAGAGCAACTAGGTGGGATCCAATTACCAAACACAAAAAGAATAGAAGAAGTACTACCAACCACAAACATCATCAAAAACATATAAAGACTAGACAGAGACGGAATCCTAGGGGGCACTAAAAGAGGAAGGCTTGGAGGAGGATGCAACAAGAGTCTTGAGAAACAAATCCATACGGGCATTTGCAGATAATTGTTCCTCCAGAAGTTTCTCCCGCAGGTTCTCTACCTGTTGCCTAAGCTCAGTGTTCTCTTTGGTCAAGCGGGCAATCTCCTCATTTGAAGAATGAACAGCACCAGGTCCCCCAGAGGCTTGACTCAACTGAGTCTCCAAAATAGCAATCTGAGCCTTCAACTCCCTGATCACCTCGTTTGCATCATTCAGTGCATTGATCAATTGGGATATTGTAGAAGTGCTACCCCCAGGTTTCTGAAAACATTCACATTCCTCTAAGGTCGTCTTGGAGAAGCTCTGCTTGTGGGTCCCTACTCGGGGGTTTGCAACAGGCACTTTGTAGAACTCAAATACCCGAGTAAGTAGGAAATCATATGGGAGCCCATGATTACCATCCTTGACATTCCCCACTTCTCTCATATGTTCAATCATAAGAGCAGGCAAGTTGATAGGGGTGAAGGAATCAAGAGCCTCCATCAATGTCAAATCAGCCTTGGAGGCAATCGACCGCGTTTCAGCACGAGGGAGAAGTACCTTATTTACCAGTTCGAATAAAAGCTGGTAAACATGGAGCATAGCTTTCTTGTGGACCTGTTCCCCTTGCTGAATTGTGCCCGCCTTAACAATGGCTCGCCGAAAGTCTCCTTCACAAGCAGTAGCATCAGTTTTCACAAAAGACAGTCCCCTAGATGGAACTTGAAGAGTTGTTCCCAGAGCAGCGTCGTCAAAAAAAATGTCAACTCTTTTCACTAAAACACAAATATGATCCCCAGCAGTTGTGAATAGGAATGCATAAAATTCTTTTACTGCATCCTCATACACTTTGGGCACACTCACATTGAAGAGATGGTCCCACTTCTGAAACTCAACCATGGCCATAATTTGGCGCATTCTAGCCATCTCGCAAATCTCTGGGTCAAACATCCAACCTCATAGCACACTCTGACTCATCACATTCTCTTGCCACTTTCCACTATCACTTGGTATTGTTTGCACTGAACCTGGTTCCTCAACAGTTTCCATTTCTCTTTTTATTTTTCCTGACTTTTGCACAGACTTTCCCGTAGAACATTCTACAGCCACGGACCCTTTGACACTAGCTTTACCAATTTCAGCTCACTTGAGCTTTCCACTGCTTTTCACAGGCGACGCACGTGATTTTCTTTGCCCTTTATCCACAACTCCATCCACAGAACTTTTAGAGGGAGATTTTCCTGTTACCAAGGAACTTGGTTCCTCTTCTGAATCCTCTTCCACCTCAACCACAGGAATATCGTCATCCACCACCTTTTTCCCCTCCTTCATCGGTCTTTTCTTCTTCTTTTTACTATTTTTCTTGCTCTTTTCAATAGCAGAGTTAAGGGCCTCCTTCTTTTGAAACCGTGTGGATGGTCTCTTGGCAGATGATTCAGGAGTAGGCACTTTCAGGCGAAGCTTAAAGAGAGCACTCAGGACCATCTCGTCCTCACCATCCTCATTAGTAGGCTCGGAGAGAGGAGGAACTGACTCTAGAGGAGAAGTATAGAATATAGGTTCCTGGTTGGTTTCAGGGAGCGGAGAACCAGGTTCCTCACAAGACTTCTCTTTGATAGACTCATGAACTGGGAATTCAAACAAGACCAGGGTCCCTTCATCTCCTAGGAATGGAGGTTCTTCCCCCTGAGGTTCAGGAAGGGAAGAAGCTCCGTCAGAGGGAAGACTCTCAGAAGCAATTGCCATAATGTTCTCAACCGCTTCTTTTTCAGGAGACTCCAGGGGAGCCGTGGAGTCAAGGAGAGAGGAGTTAAGATACTGGTAAGGGTCATCTCAGAGGCTTCAGAGGTCTGAAGAAAGTCATTTGCTGGGGCTTCTTTTAGCTTTTCAGACGGGGGAGAATTAGTGGGTTTTAGAGAAGGAGAAGAATCGGTAGGTAGTGGGCAGGAATCAGGTGCAGGGATGATGACGTCTGGGAGAGAGGAGGACTGAACCTCCGCTAGAATGGGGTTGGAGTCAGTGGTAGGAGAGAGAGAGGGTGAGTTCTCATTTGCCATTTTTGTGGGAGATAGAGAGACTTACAATGTGGAAGGGAGCATGATTTTCAAAGAGAGAGTATGTGAAGATGATGATGAGCGGTTAGACAAGAAGGAGCTTGATAAAAGGCAGGTGTAATGATGAGGGGAAAGAGGAATGGGTTCAAAAAGAAAATGATGGTAGGTGTTTTGGGAAGAGAAAACTTGTAGAAGGAGTTAAAGGATTTGAGAGATGGACGTTATGGACATAGCCACTGAAAAGTCAGATGATGTGGCAGCAGTAATTAATTTGTTACTTTTTGAGAGAGGCATAAAAAACACATAACTACTGACCTGTGGTACAGGAACCAGGTCCTGTACTTGTTTCTTGAAAACGTTTTTTCAGCTTCGTTTTGTTCTACAGAGTCGTACCTTTAATTTATGTAATCACCATGCGTGTCTACCTGCAAAGGTATTTATGTGAGTTAGGCTTAGTCAGAAAACACTTTAGCTCACTGTACCTGAGAGTGACTCTTATAGCCAATGCTAAGGAACCAGGTCCTTAGTTAGGTCTAATAAATCCCAGTGCCATTCTATTTTTCTCAAAGTGTTCCCTACTTAGTGCCTTGGTAAAGATGTCGGCAATATGATCTTCAGTGCAGCAAAACTTCATGCAGATGTTCCCTTTTTCAACACTGTCTCGGAGGAAATGATGTCTCACATCAATATGCTCAGTTCTTTTGTGTTGAACATGGTTCTTTTCCATGTTGAAGGCGCTGGTGTTATCACATAGGAGTGGCACACTGTCAATGTATACCCCAAAATCCTCCAATTGTTGTTTGATCCACAGCAACTCAGCACAGCAAGATGCGGCTGCAACATATTCTGCTTCAGTTGTGGAGAGAGCCACCGAGTTTTGCTTCCTTGTCCCCCATGAGATTAGTCAAGACCTAAGGAAGCCATTCCTGAGGTGCTTTTTCTGTCCACCAGATAACCTGCATAATCAGCGTCAGCATAACCAACAAGATTGAAATTGTCACCTGAGGGATAGTACATAACCAGGTCCTGTGTGCCCTTAAGATAGCGTATGATTCTTTTGACAGCCTTCATGTAAGACTCCTTAGGATTTGATTGAAACCTGGCACATAACCCTAAACTAAACACAATATTTGGCCTGCTTGCAGTGAGGTAGAGTAGAGAGCCAATGATTCCCCTATACATTGTTTGGTTTACAGGAGATCCAGAGTCATCCATGTCAAGCTTGGTTGCAACTACAATGGGGGTGTCGATCACTTTTGAGTCCTCCATGTCGAATCATTTCAGCAGCTCCTTAATGTATTTCTGGTGACTAATACAAGTTCCCTTTGTGGACTGCTTCACTTGAAGACCCAGAAAGAAGTTCAGTTCCCCCATCATACTCATCTCGAACTCACTGCCCATGAGCTTGGCAAATTCCTTACACAGTGAGTCTGTTGTAGCCCCAAATATGATGTCATCTACATACACTTGAACAATGAGCAGGTTCCTTCCCCATTTCTTCAGGAACAGTGTGTTGTCAATCTTTTCTCGAGTGAACCTATTGTCCAGCAGAAACTTTGATAGTCTCTCGTACCAAGCTCTAGGAGATTGCTTCAAGCCATACAGAGCTTTGTCTAATTTGAACACATACTCAAGGTGTATATGACTTTTGAAGCCTGGAGGTTGCTTAACATATATTTCTTCTTTGAGGAAACTATTCAAAAAGGCATTTTTCACATCCATTTGAAACAATGTGAATTCCATATGAGATGCAAAAACAATAAGAATCCGGATGGCTTCCATGCGAGCAACATGAGAAAATGTCTCATCATAATTAATCCCTTCTTCCTGATTGTATCATTGAACAACAAGCCTTGATTTGTTCATTGTGGTGTTTCCATTTTCATCCAACTTATTCCTGAACACCCACCTGGTTCCTATGATGGTTCTATCTGAGGGTCGAGGTACGAGGTTCCAAACCTTGTTTCTCTCAAACTGGTGGAGCTCCTCTTGCATAGCAACGATCCAGTCTGCATCCTTCAGAGCTTCCTTGATATTTTTTTGTTCTATTTGGGATAGGAAGGATGAAAAGGCTATGGATTTTCTGGTTTTGGATCTAGTTTGAACTCCTGAATCAAGGGGAGTGATTATGTTATCAAGGGGGTGAGAGATTTTGTGTTTCCAATTCGGGAATTGGATTTGGTTAGTGGAGTAACTTGGTAAATCAGAAGGATTTCCCTGCATTCCTTGTTCTGCAACCTGTGGAGTACCTTGCGCGGCATCTCCAAATCTTTCTTCAGCTTCAGTAGTAGTAATTGGGGTACCAGGTTCCTCATGTGTATTTGAGGAAGTGCTTGCACTGCCTTCACTTATTTCCCTCATCTGACTCATCATGTCAGCTTTTCCATTTGAGATATCTGATATTTCTCCAGGGTTGATCATCAATATTTCTATCATTGTTTTAGGAAGGTGTCTCATTGAATAACACGTGAATGCTCTCTTCTACACATTGGGTTTCTTGTACGACACTTTGTAGGCTTTGCTTTGAGAGGAGTATCCCAAAAAGATTCCTTCATCACTTTTTGCATCAAATTTTCCAAGTTGATCCTTCCCATTATTCAGGACATAACATTTGCATCCAAAAGCTCTGAGATGAGTTATCTTTGGCTTTCTTCCATTGAGAGCTCATAGGGGGTTTTGTTTAGGAGGGACCTGATCATGCACCTGTTCACCAAATAGCACACAGTGTTGATTGCCTCAGCCCAGAAATTTTTTGCAATCCCACTGTCAATAAGCATTGTTCGTGCCATGTCTTCCAGAGTTCTGTTTTCCTTTTGACCACACCATTTTGCTGAGGAGTCCTTGGAGCTGAGAAATTGTGAGTGATTCCATTCTCATTGCAAAAATCATCAAATTTTACATTATCAAATTTTGTCCCATGGTCGGATCTGATGCAAGCTACTTTCAACTCCATCTTCACTTGGATTTTCTTGTCAAATGCCACAAATACTTCGAAGGTTTCATATTTTGCTCTAAGAAACAGTGTCCAAGTGAATTTTGAGTAGTCATCCACAATCACGAAAATGTACTTATTTCCACCCCTGCTTGGAATCCTCATTGGACCACACAGGTCCATGTGAAGCAGTTCAAGAGGTTGTGATGTGCTAACATCCTTTTTTGGCTTGAAAGACGATTTCATATGTTTTCCTCTAGCACATGCATCACACACTCTCTGTTCCTTGAACTTTGAGTTAGGCAGACCACGAACCAGGTCCTTTTGTATTAGTTTTCAACAAAGAGAAGCTTGCATGACCCAGTCTTCTATGCCACAATTCTGCATCATCATCAACTACCTTTAAGCAGTTTACCTCACCATCTTCCAATGATTCAAGGTCAGCAACATATATGTTCTTGTGCCGCTTGGCTATCAACACTACTTCACTGGTTACTAGGCTAGTAACTGTACATACTTTGGATAAGAATTCAACTTTGTTTCCTTTATCGCAGATTTGTGAAACACTCAAGAGACTATACTTCAAATCGTCTACATATTACACATTCTCAATTGAGTGCTCAAGAGATCTTCCAACCCTTCCAACACCGAGAATGTACCCCTTTTTTCCATTGCCAAAGAATACATCTCCTCCTTGCAGGGCTTTCAGTGAGAGAAAATCCATGGTGTTCCCAGTCATGTGCTTTGAGAATCCACTGTCCATGATCCATTGCAGCCTTGTTTCTCTCACTGGTCCCTGCACATAAAAATTAAGAGTTAGATTTAGGAACCCAAACCAGTTTGGGTCCCTTGTAGTTAAGAAAAGGATGAATAAGAGCTTTTCTAGTCGAATCAGGCAAGAATCTATTTTTCTTCGAGGGATCTGGTCCCCCTGGTTGAGTCACTTTGTCAGCAAACACTTTTTTTTTCTAAAAAGATTGAGCTCTGGCAGGGAAACTTTCTTTAAAGTGCCCATTGTTCCCACAGTAGGTACAAAGCCAGTTGTCTGGGACAGTGACATACTTGCTGTGAGGGTTGTAAGGAATTTTCTCCTTTTGGAACCCGATCCATTGCATGTTTCCACTATTGTTCAAGTACATGGCAGTGACAGCATCTGTGGACCAGGTCCATTTTAGTGATTTATCAAGATCCATTTTTAGTTTAACCATTTTAGCTTGAAGTTGCCTGTTTTTCTCAAGTTCATAGCACAGGCTTGTTTTGACATCAGTTATTTCCTTTTCAAACTTAATGTACTTCTCACTGGCTACCTCATTTCCTTTCTCTATGCTCACTTTCCTATGTTCTAATTTGAGTTCCCCTAGGTCAGTGATCACTACCAAAAGATCATCTCTTTCTTGTTCAACAACATTTATTTTCTCAGCTAAAATATTCTTCTCAGTGCTCAGGTTCTCCACTGTTTCCTTCAGGTCTACTACCACTACAGTTAGATCATCTCTCTCATCTTCTGCACTATTTATTTTTTCACCAAGTGCTTTCTTTTCTTTCTCAAAATTGCTTATAATCTCTTTTAGGTCCACAAAAACCACCATCAAGTCATCTCTCTCATTTTCTACACTGTTTAGCCTACAGGATAGAGATTCTTTTTCTTTTTCAAGCTCATTTATGGTTTCTTTTAAATCTACCACACAAACAACTAGATCATCTCTAGACTGTTCAGTTTCTCCTAGCTCTATGGTCAAGGAATCTTTATCATCAACTAGGATGTAGTAAGCATCAATAAGAACATTTGTTAATGACATTAACTTTTTTGAGGAGTAGGATTTCAGATTTCTCTAAACATCCCTGAAATTTACCTCATCATTTTCACCCTCTTCATCATCATCGAACTGAGCCATTAGCGTGAACAGTGAATCATACTCCTTCGCCTCGTTCTCTACTGCCATCATAGAACTGTTACCTGCTTCTGGTTCCTCTTCTGATTCACTAGAGGAATCTCCCCAGGCAGAGAGAGCTTGCTTCACAACATTATCAGCAGCACTCTTCCGGCTGAATCATTTGTCGGGAACCTGGTTCCTCTTGGTTGTCTTGTCAGCGTTGTGCTTGTAGCGCTCCTGCTTCAGTAGTGGACAGTCTTTGATGAAGTGTATAGGTTTTCCACACTTGTGGCAGAGATCATAGTTCCTTGATTTGCTTGAACTACCTCTTCTTAGTATACCGCCATTCCTTCTAACTATCTTTTGAAATCGCTTAGTAAGATAGGCCATGTCACCATCTTCTTCACTTGAGTCATTTTCTTCAGATTTTAGAACCAGGTTCTTTTCCCTTTTTGGTTCTCTTCTCTCACTGTCTTTTTTCTTCTTCAACTAATATGTCTTTAGATTCCCAACCAACTCATCCATTGTTAGAGTTTGTAAGTCTTTTGCTTCAGTAATAGCATTCACTTTGCTTTCCCAAGAACCAGGTAAGACACTCAGAATCTTCCGAACCAGCTTGTTTCTCGGAATTATTTCACCTAGAGAGTGAAGCTCATTTATGATGGATGTGAATCTAGTATGCATGTCTTGTATAGACTCATCATCCTTCGTTCGGAACAACTCATACTCAGTTGCGAGCATGTCAATCTTGGACTGCTTGACCTAAGTTGTTCCTTTGTGAGCAGTTTGCAAAGCCTCCTATATCTCCTTTGCTGATTGGCAGGCTGAGATTCTGTTGTACTCATCAGGTCCTATACCGCATACCAAGATTTTCTTGGCACGGAAGTTCTTCTCCACAGCCTTCCTATCAACTTCACTGTATTCTTTCCTTGTTTTAGGCACCAATAGCCCATCTTCTCCAACCTTCTTCATAGGGACGTGTGGACCGTCATAAATGACATCCCACAGTTCAGAATCTTCAGCCATTATAAAGTCGTGCATACGAGTTTTCCACCACCCGTAATATTGACCATTGAATCTAGGAGGTCGATATGTTGATTGTCCTTCTTCAAAGTTTGGTGGATCAGCCATTAGAGATCCTTTTGAGGTGTTAACCTTTTAAAAGAACCTGCTCTAATACCAATTGATAGTTTTTAGGAGTCCACAAACTGTACATGATTTTTACATGGAAAAATACCAACTTAAGGGGACAAAAACCACGACCTACACTGGTAGATTTTCAACTTCACTAACTTGTAATCTCAACTATTACAAGCCACTTTGTAATGACTCTCTTACAAAGATTTTGGCGCACTAACTTGTAATACACTTATTACAAGCCACTTTGTTACTCACTAGTGACAAAGACTTTAACTTATGACTACACTAGTCACCACACAAACACTGATGGTTTATGGTTTTAGGATTCCTAATACAAGGCTTCAAAGTAAGCAAGATAGGATACAATAGAAAGAAAAACAAAAGATTATAACTCAACTAAGGACACCTAAAGACACGTAGTGAAACTGGTCCGTCTTAGTGGAGTTGTCTTCTTGTTCTTGACACAATTGAGCCTTCAATGCAAGAGCAACTCTTCAATGCGAATGTTAGTAAATGCTCAAGTGAATGTCTTGTTTGTCTTCAAACAAGATATTATATCCCTAGGACATCCCAAGAAAGATGCCCATGCTTAGTTGGTACTATCTTCAACCAATGGGAAATGACTGTTGCACTGTTACTGCACTATAGCGTGTACAGTTACTGGCAGTTACTTTTCTGTCACAAATTTCCAGCAGTAGAGTTGACATGTTCTTCCGTCAGTGAAAATGTTAAGGGATCAGGTCCCTAGTCTGTTCCCTGTGAGTTCAGATGTACACTGCCCAGATTTCTTGAGTTCATGCTGACTGATTGTGCTGGTTACACATCAGGTCCAGAATACTAACCCATCAGTGTCCCTTATATATGCAATGTCTTTTTTTCCATATTTGATAAAAAAAAAAAACGAAATTGAATAGCCCTCATGCGAAAAATGTATAAAGTGGAACTCTTACAAGTCAGTATTTGCCCAATTGCGTCCATCTGAGCTTCCACACCCTTCATTCCTGTTGTGTTCGTGGTTCATTTTGTAAAAGAGGAGATACTAGGCTCTCAGGGTAAATTGACGCCACTGAAACAAGACCAGAACCAAACTTATTAAACTTTGGATATCCGATTGATTCATCCTTCAGATTGTACAACAAGAAATTTTGTCCAAATATAAGCAAAATTTCATCTTTGTTTGAAACTAAAAGGGGCGCCTTAAACACCGACGACACGGGACTATGAGGACACTCAAAGGTAAACATCTTTTTTCAAGATTCTTTAACCTCATACTCCTTCAGAACCCACACATCTATGTGGGTTCTAAGATGATTACCCTTCCTTATCACAGAAAGATTATTTCCCAACACTCCCAGCACCAAAACATCTTCTTCTTCTCCACAACATGGCTGCTCAACCTTTTCCCATTTCTCATCAGCCAAATCAAAAGAAATGATGTTCCAGTCCTTATCCAAAGAAGGACCAGTATTGTTAGCCCAATGAAGCTTCCCGTTCACAAACCTACCGGAACCAAAGAGTCGCACCCCATCCGGAGGAGGATAATGGATGCTTCTCCAAGAATCATCCTTTAGACTATATATATTGATATCAACACGAGGACAAGTGCCATAATAGTAAATACATTGCACTACCTTATAATCATCATGAAACTCATCATATCCAAAACCATATACAACACGGACTGTCGAATTAGCCACAACATCAGGGAATTTCTTGTATTTTCTAATCGACGGATTCCATAAACACAAAACTTTTGCCCCATTGGAAAGACAAATCAATCTGTTGACGGTAACCCACAATAATCCAAAAATTTAAGCGTGGGTTTGTCACGGCGGGATAATTTAATTGAGATACTTCTGTAACAGACTCACAGAGTACAAGAGAACGGCCCTTCAGAAGGCACTTAGGTAGATCATACCTCAACAGGAGACGACTATCGTCTTTGTTATTAGCAGATCTACTAAGATGGGTCTTGATAAATAGGGGCTAGAGATTAAAGCAAGCCAGGATTTTGAAACACACCTCAACTGCAAGAGGGATTTCACCGGAAGCATTGGGAGGATTTCAATGATGAGACCCGGCGGTAGAAAAGGTGTTTTTAAAGCTTGAATCTTTAATTGAAGGGGGATGCAATTGAGCAGGGTTAGTGGGTTTGCGATCTCTCTCGGGTTCTATTTGAGTTTCCATTGGAGAGTGGAGACAAGACTGCGCAGAGAAGAGAGAAGTTGCTTGGTTTTATAAGGTCAAACAAACCTACTTCAAATTGGTTTGTGTTATTAAACTAGATGATCCTAGAATCATTATTTGTGATTAGTTTTGCTTTTATATGAACTTGCAGAGAAGATGTCCTCTCTTTCCTTTGGATGCAAAAAATAAATTGCTTTGATAGGTCATAACATGGTTTTCAAGCCACGATCTACTCTAAGGACACCCCAATGAGAGCAACACCATAGAAGTCAAAATAGAGATCGTGATAGTTGATAAAGTTCATTCTTGAGACCCACCAAATAACTCCAAAGGCTTTCAAAGAAACACCTTACCCAAATCATCATGAGACTATCAAACAACATTGAAAAATATAGCCTAAGACACTTCCATATAATGAGACCGATCGACAAGGTTGGACCATACGAACATAACATACAAAATATGGATAAAAACTCTTCTACTATAAAAACTTATGCACATTCAGACCCGAACATAACCCAAAATGAAAATTATAATGGGGCCAATATTTGAAAATTTTCTTGAAAGCAGAGAAAGCAAATACCCATGAGAATACTACACACACATATACTATAATTTATATATATATATATAGACATGTATCTATTTACAAACTGAAAAAAGAAGATGCATTCCATTTTGAAAGTAGCATAGTTTGTACTTCCATGAAAATTCTGTTTATATTCACAAAAGGTGATTCCTTCTCCATATTGTAATTGTTGTTGTTCTTTGCAGCCCGGCAAAAGTATTGAACATCTGCAGAATCATGAAAAAGAGATCAAGTTTAGTAGCATAAAATAGAATGTACTAAGTTTTACGACAATATCAAAGCAACGTTTGTTTTAATACATTATTTCCAGCCTAGAAATGTGTCTCTCTACCAGATAAATATAAGTAGACCTTTTGTTATCAAAGAACTAATTCTCTGCTTTTAGATGCATTTCTTTTGCAAATTATCTTTTAGAAACAGGGATATATATATTGCAAGGGGCATTGATGTGATAATAGATCATGAAGAATGAGTTAATAGAGTAATATGGGAGATGAGGGAGCATCATAGAAGATAGTAAATAGGTAAGCTAACCTAATATTGCACCAGGTAAAAATGGGCTTTAACCACATTTGAAAGTAGCAGCAAAATGCCTTTAACCCCATCCAAAAATAGCAGCAGAAGTGGCTTCAACTACATGCCAAAGAAGCATCAAAGGCGTCTATAGTAACATTAAGAAGTAGCAACAGAAGTGTGTTCAACAGTGGTCCAAAATAACTGAATGTTCTTCTACAGTAGTTCAAGACAATATAATTATCCTCAATAATAAATTACTCTTTATATTTCTGGAGAGCATAATAAAAATGTGTGAGATCTATTCTAGATTCCTTGGTTATACTGACATTTACTGCAGTAGGAAAAAATATTCATCACATGTATTACATGGTATCTGTATGAGTTATAAAATCTCACCACATTACTCATTACTATGATGCCTTAGTGTCAATAATAATCTGGCACTAATTTAAACCTTATAACTTCATATTACAAATAATTAATAATTCTCTTTATTCGCAAAAGCTGTATGAAAAATAAAATAAAGCAAAACAGAAAGGTGTCAATAATAGGTTTCGCAGCCAAAAAAAGCTAAATCATATCCAAAATTACACCAATAGGAGATATGTACTACATTGTTTATCTTAACATCCTCCCCCATTGTTTATATAATAGATGAAATCCAAATGTGCATGTATTTTGTTGTACAATTTGAAAGATCTGAAGAACCCCCGCTAACTTCACTTTTTATCAACTTGCACAAGTACAACAGAAGAACATCAAGAATTAAGTTTTAAGAAAGTTACATGACATAACAAAAGCTCTTAATTTATGGATTAATACCCTACAAATTTTTGATTGTCTCTCTTCGAACATAGAATGAAGATAACATTTTGACTTACAAATGGAGTATATATATAATAATAATAAAGAAAACCATATTTTTCTTTAATGTACTATGATAAATGATAAATATATGTGTATAAAAGACATATGCATGTCTTGAATTTATAAACATTGGGGTACAAATAAATTTTCATTACTAATAAAAGAGATTTATGGGAGAAAAAAAGGTTGATTAAGAAAAGGAAAAGTCATCTGCAAAAGATTGACTTTCCTCAACTTAAAAATCTACTCTCCTGAAAAAGTTTATGTAACTTCTTTTTAAGGAATAACTACTGCAATTTCATTTTACAACTTTCAGACTTCTCAACCTCACATCTATTAGTAGGTCATTTGAGTATATACCCAATTTTGTGAGTTCCCATATCTGGGTTGATCTAATCTTATTGGAATTGTCCTCTAAGTCCAAAAAGAAAAGAAAAAACAACAATCTTCTCCATTATCACATAAATTGCGGAACCAAATAATAAGAACATCAAAATCAGTTTATCCTTAAATGGGTCTAATTCTTTAATGTTCAAATTCTCATATTAGTAAACCTTAACTTGAAAAATCCAAATGCTCTTGGCCAAAAAGCTATACCAAAAGACTCAAATTAAACAGTTTACCCTTCGTTACTAAGACAGCGACGATGACAACATGAAATTAAAATATTTGAAAACAAAGAGAAGAAGATCAGAGAAAAGTTTACTAACGTAGAAGAGAAGAAGGAAATTTTCACCACCCAAAATCCTTAAGGTCGTGATGGCGCCGGACATCAAGGTCAGACAAGTCAAAAACGTTAATTAGTTGAAATAACATTCCGTTTTAAAATATTTATGAAAACACTTCATTACATAATAACCAAATAAAAATCTGTTAATTAAAACAATGGTTTAAAGATTACATTTAAGCAATTATATCTCAATACATATCCCGGAACCCGGTGTCACAAGTACATGAGCAATTTCTAAGAATTCAACAATCCTTACAAGCATGTCCGAAATACAACTAGACAAGGAAATTTAAATGAAATAGATACAGTACGAAGGAGACTATGTCAGCTACGGATAGCCTCCGGATGATGGAGCTCGCCTAAGTCTCCGAATCTTCCACATTGCTATAAAAGTACCTATGCAATAAAAATACACAGCAAGTGTAGCATGAGTACAAAAAATAACGTGTACTCAGTAAGTCACCCGCTTAACCTCAGAGAGGTAGTGACGAGAGGTCAAATTAGGCACTTAATAAAGGTCAATTTAAATATTTAAGAGTGACACTAAGCATGATTATCATAGGCAATTCATTAAAATCAGGAATAAACATTTTCGACTCCGTTCATGTTTAACACTTTATATTTTCGTCATATTAGTAATAATTGATCAACATGGTGATTTAATCAAATGACAATTTATCGACGGGAAGGAACAACTTCTTCCAAAATCTTTTTGATAACTTTAAATCTCTGTCATTCAATTGACAACCTAATATCTCAGGCCAGTAATCAGGCAAAATCATAGTAACTACGCAGTAAATATCATGCGCAAGCAATGCCGAGGTTCGAACGGCGCGGACCAACAATAATAAATTGCGCACTGCCAAAGGGTCGAACGGCTCGAACCATAGATGCATTTATCTGCTCCGCTCGCAAATCGATCATGCGACGCGATTAAAATAATATGGCTAGCCTGCTCGCGAATCATACCTGCGACTCAGGTGCTCATATGAATACACACACAAATACAGGGTCGTCCTGCTCGCGAATCACTCAAGCGACTCAGGCACCCAAAGTTTCACATATCCACATATTAAATCCGTATTTTTATCAAGAAAATAATTTTCTCAGGAAAGTGGTAAAATCCTTATAAAAAGAAACTTGAAATATAGGTTTTGAAATCATTTGTTTTTTAAACTCATTTGTCAAGTTTAATGATATTCCACGATACAACCTAGTCCAGGTACCCAAATATCCATAGAGTGATATTAACAAGATGAACTCTAGTTTTTTTTAGATATTCAATTACGTCTTCGATTATATTAGCAGTTTAATATTACAGGAAATATTACAGGTATAACACGTAAGGCATCTAGTGGGTCCTAGACTACCTGGACATGGCATAATAGTAGTTACGCACGGACTCTCGTCACCTCGTGCGTATGTAGACCTCGAAGACAATAGCATGTATTGAATTAATTCACCTAGGGGGACGATTCCCCCTCACAAATTTAGAAAGGAGACTTACCTCACTCTGAAATTTCTACACCGGCTTCTAAGCCCCTCCGATGACTCCAACGGACGCACAACGCTCCGAAACTACCACAAAATGGCAAAGCAAAAAATTCATCCTAATACTCACAACAAATTCAGATTATATATTTTTCCAACCCCGCTTGGAGAAAAAGACCAAAATTCCCTCAGGCCCACGTGCCAGGAAATCCGAAATTCTCGGAGATACATTCTACCCATAGCCCTACTAGTTAAATCATGAAATTTACTCTACATTCCATACTCAAATTCATGGCTAAATTCTAAATTTACATTTTCTAGTTTTTTTTTTCAAAGACCTTAATTTTTCCCACTATTTCCCATATCAAATTTATGTAATGATCTTGTATTTAACTTGGAAATGAGAAGGAATCACTTACCTCTTGATGCTTGGTAAACATTTCTCTTTAAAATCCTCCAAAATCCCCCCAACCAAATGAAAAATGTGAGAAAATGGCACAAACCCAACTTTAAAACATTCTGCCCATGCCTCTTTTGTACCTGCTATCCAATGCGGCTCCGCACCTGCGGAAATTCCATCACAGGTGCGGCTCTGACTTGACCCAGCAAATTTCCCTCTCCTGCGATCCCCTCTTCGCACCTGCAATTCCGCAGGTGCGACCAATCTTCCGCACCTGCGGCCTCCTCAGCTCCAGTCCCAATCTCGCACCTGCGGAGTCCTTAGCCGCACCTGCGGTCAAAGCCTCGCAGGTGCGATTACACCAGATGACAACAACCTTCAGCCTTTTCCAACTTCAAATATTGATCCGTCAATCACCCGGAATCTACCCGGAGCCCCCAAGACCCCGTCCAATCACACCAACTTGTCCCAAGACATGACACGGACTTGCTCGAGCCCTCAAATCACATCAAACAACACCGAAATCACAAATCACACTCTAATCCAATTCTTTAAGAACTTAGAATTTCAAACTTCTACATCTGACGCCGAACCTATCAAATCACACCTGATTGACCTTAAATTTTGCACACAATTCATATTCAACATTACGAACCTGCTCCAACTTCCGGAATCGCATTCTGATCTCAATATCAAAACTTTCACTTCCGGTCAGATTTCTCAAAAACCTTCAAATTTCTAGATTTAGCCAAATGACCCCAAAATGACCTACGGACATCTAAATTCACTTCCGATCTCGCTCCCAGTTCCAGAATAACCATACAGAGATATTTCCAGACTCGGAATCCCAAACAGACATCAACCTCACTGATATGCACTTCAAGCCCAAATTCATAAAATCCTTCTAAAATGCTAACTTCCACAATATATGCTGAAGCGCTCCCGGGTCATCCAAACCCCGAGACAGACATACATCCAAGTCCGAAATCATCATACGAACCTGCTAGAACCTTCAAATCTTGATTCGGAGGTCGTTTACTCAAAATTCCAATCTTAGTTGATTTCTCCAACTTAAGGCTTCTGAAATGAGAATTTTCTTTCCAAATCAATTCTAAACTTCCTGGAATTCAATTCCGACCTCGCCCATGGGTCATAATACTTGAAATGAAGTTGCTCACGACTTCAAACCGATGAACAACGCGCTAGAGCTCAAAACGACTGGTCGGGTCGTTACAGAAATGCAGAGAAGTGCTTCACAGTTATAATTGTGAGTAAAAAGGAGAGAAACGTGACGGACAATTCTAGAATTTTGTTAGGGTTTTTGTGGAGCAGATAATATCAAGTAATTATATGTTAAAAAAATAAAATAATAGGTAAAATGACAATTATACCCTTGGTCAACCTCCTCTTATCTCTTCTATATAATACAAATATACCTCAAATTATTAAATATTGAACAAAGAAAAACAAGTTAAACAAGAAAATAAAGATTCTTATTTCTTTTTAATTGTGTTATCTTTTCATCTATTACAAGGGATTTATATAAGCATGAAAAGTGAATAAATATGTCATTAAGCACTGAGATCATGGAGGAAGAAGATCATGAGGAGGTTATGGAGTTACAATCATAACTCCATAAGTATTATAGTAGTGAAAATTATGAAGATAATGGAGAAGAGTGGTGAGTATTACTCCTTTGGTGGTTATAGACATCCACTATTATTCAAGATTTATAACACTCCCCTTGGATGTCCATAGATAATGTACCTTGTTAAAACCTTGTTAGGAAAAAAAAACTTATGGAAAAAAAAATACTAGTGAAGGAAAAAGAGTACATATATTATGTAATACGCAGTGCTTGTTGTCTCGTTAAAAACCTTGCCAGGAAAATCCAATGGGATAAAATCGTAGCTAAGGAAAAGAGTACAACCCATATTTTCCACCCCCTGATGAAAAGATCAATTTATTTCACCGAGATGATGTATTCTGATCATGTATACAAACTTCTCAAATGTTGAGGTAGATCATGCTTCGTTGAATAGAATCACCAAATTATCAAATTAACAACTTTATTCAACTTCTATTTCACCTTTTAGTGAAGTTTGTGTCTGATAAACAACTTTGATGAAATATATGATTTATTATGTCTCCTTCAATATATCCTTCTTTCAGTTAAAATAAGCAAACATCATCATCTTCACAATTATAGGAGTTTTTTCTTCAAGGAAAAGTCACACATCGATTGTGTTTTGAGTGACTTGATTTATCAGTTGCTAGTATATTGACATGACTTGAATAAGTATCACTAATTTATTGCCTTGTGAAATAATAATATGGCAATACCCTCACATACAAATACGTTGATTGAAGAATGACTTCAAAAAAATGCATGCATTTGCACAAGTTCCTCGTCAATATTAATAATATTGAGCACTACATTATATTAACAACATCTTCAACGATTGATCACACCTAACTATAGACCTAAAAAGGATAAGCGATCGCTGCAAATATAATCCGGTCTAAAAGTTCGGAGTCGAATCCCACAGAGAAGTAAGGTTTTTGCTATGACTGTTCAGTATCACTAAGAAGACAAGCTCGAATAATTCCTAAGTTATAAATATGAAGATTCTTATATCTAACTAATTGACTAACAAACTAAAACACTAAATTAACAACTAAAGATACATAAGGTTGGAGACTAAATTAAGGAGGTCTAGAGTTATGATTTCCCCAAATGTTGAAATTTTTCCCGCTATGTTCCATACACTTTCGCCTATGTATTCTCTACTGATCATGAGCACTTTAGGTGCCGTAATTCTCTCTCGAGCAAATACAATAATTTACTAGACATATTCTCTCGAACTACACCAGTTGGCTTTATCTAACCACTCATTATGTCCACGTCACGTCTTTGTTATTTCTAAACCTACCTTTAAACCCGCTATATTGATCTCTCACATACGTTAGGAGTGACGCTTTTCAACAACCTACCTTGGTATCATATATTAGTTAATATTTTTTTGTTGTATTAGCTACATTTAATTGGTACACAATTTGATTTTTCTTTAGTAATAGTATAAAAAAAGAATGGTAAAAAATAGTGAAAACAGTAAATGAAATTAGATTATGAAGAGAAAAAGAATATAAAAAGAAGAAGTTAAATGAAATTAGAAAAGGAAAAAAGAAAAAAAAAAAGAAAACGAGAAAAAAGAAAAGGAGAAAAGAAAGAAAAAAAGAAAAAAGAATGAGGAAAAGAAAAGAAGCATAGAAACAAAAAAGAATTGGAAAATAAAGAAAAGATTCCCCGCAAAAACTATTATAGGTAGGAAATGTAATTAGTTTGATGGGTAGAAAAATAAATGGGTAGACAAGAGTAAATAGTTTTTTATTTTGTGGGTAACTGTGTCATTCTACCAATTTCATTTTGGGAGTTTTGTTCTCATAATCAATTGTTTCGATGTAATTGGAGGCATGCAATTTCTGTCAAATCAACTTGGTTTTAAACCAGCATTATCAAGATAAATTATCATAATCTATATTCCGGAACTGTGCTCTAATAATTTGAGCAAGAAACCTTGCAAAAGTCAAATTACAAGTTGATAATAAATGCATATGTGACCATACAATAGATGCATCTATTAAAATCATATAATAGTAAACGATCCACATGACAGGTGACTGGGACCATATATTTATCACCTTTTGTTTGTTCCAGAAATCAAGAGATTCAATCCCATGCTTGGAATTTAATTTCATGGGAACTCTAGTATATAATAATTATTATATTCCTAATATACATGTCTAACTTTTATAGTAATTCTGTTATAACTTATAGAACCACTAAAGTTTATTTAATGAACTAAATATTAGCATCTGATGAGCCTACCTTGTTTCATCTACACCAAGCTAACATATAACTCCTTTTCATTTTTATTAAAATCAACCAATAATAAAACATTAGATAGAGCTATTAATAAACCACAATCACGGGTTCATTTAGTAATAGCACGTAAACGTATATTTTTTGTTTTCTTTCTTAGGTATTGGATAGTGAGGTACGCACAAAGAGAAAATGACAAATATTAAATATTTATTAAATTACTTATTAGCTTGATAGGTTTCTATTCTATTCATAGTTGTCTGACTATGAGTATTAAGGCATTAAGCAATATATTCTAGAGAAGAAACCACTCAATAATAAATATATATCATTTAATTGTCATCCTTATTTGTACGTTAAATAGAGCATGCTTATTATAAATGGGGAATCGGTAAGATCAAAAGAAGTAGATTCCATCTACAAAAACACATGCAATAATACCTATAAGCGTACCTGATTTTGAACTCATGTTCTTGGTTGCATTACTCATTCTTTTGCAATTCGTATTGAAAACGTGTTATTAAATTGTCACGGCCCCAAACCACCCGATCGTGATAGTGCCTATCATGGAACTAGGACAGCCGACACATTTTCAGAATAATTTGACACTCCATAATAAAGGTGTTTCTAAACCATTAATTAATAAAACTTCATAGCATAAATTTAAATAACAAGTGCGGAAAGAAACAAAAGAAGCCCGACATCGGGGTGTCACAAGTCATGAGCGTCTACTAAGAACTATACGAAAACAACTAAGACTATTACAGCCTGGAAAATACTAATATAGTCTAAGGAAGATAAGAGGGAGAAGAGCAAGACTGCAATCGCCATGCAGCTACCTTGCCGACTCCGAGTATCTGTTGGCGGATGGAAGAATCAGCGCTCGCTATCACATCCAGAAATGCCTGGATCTACACACAAGGTGCAAGGAGTAATGTGAGCAAGCCAACTCAGTAAGTAATAAATGTAAACAAAGTCTGAGCAGTAAGAAACACATAAATCCACGTCATGAAATCGCATTAAGTACAACCTGCCTTCAAAACAGTATATAAGTCAAATCATCTCGCTTAAAATCCAATTTCAGTAAAAATCATTTGAAGATTTTTTTTTCAACAGTTTCAACAGAGGTTCAATGAAGTTTAAAGAAAAAGTGATGAAAATCATTAATAGCCCTTCGGACAAAACAAGTATCATAAACCGCCTCTCGGGCATAACATCACTCAGAATTAGCCCCTCGGGCAACCTGACAATCACTCGTAATCAGCCCCGAGGGCACAACATGAATCAAGAATAGCCCCTCGGGCAACATCATATCACTCACTCAGGGTACCCGCGCTCACTGGGGTGTACAGACTCCAAAGGGGCTCCTACAGACCAAACGCTACAACAAGCTATCCCGTGGAATAATCAATCAGGCCCTCGACCTCTCATATGTCGTAAGTTAGTATAACTTATTGCGGCGTGCAACCCGATCTCATGATATACTCACAACACAGGTCCTCATCCTCACTCAGTCAGAAACCTCTCAAGCCACTCGGGCGGTCAATAAAACAGGATGCTCAGCCCAAAATATCATTTTATGCATCAAAACGGAGTAAATAAGACTGAGCTATGAAATCAATAAGACATAACATAACTGAGTACAGATCTTAAATCAAAACAATGAGGAAATAGTAGTAAAATCCCCTAAGGGTCCAAACAACTTGGCACGAGGCTCAAATATGGCACGAGGCTCAAATATGGCATTCAGCCCAAAACATAGTAATACTTTCTAAAACACAAAATATCATATAGTTTCCAGTCAAATACGCAACTTAATAGTTGCTACGGGATGGTGATCCGCTCCCACTTCCATTCCGGAATATCCAACCTCTGATGCAATCCACCTGGTCTCTGGTGCTCATACTTGACCTGCTGACAGTTGAGACACCGAGCTACAAATCCAAAAATATCATTTTTCATCCGCCTCCACCAATAATGTTGTCTCAGATCCTGATACATCTTCGCGGTACCCGGATGGATGGAATACTACGAGTTGTGGGCCTCCTCAAGGATCAACTCCCGAAGACCATCTACATTAGGAACACATATCCGAACCTACATCTTCATCACACCATCATCACCAATAGCGACATCCCTAGCATCACCTCGCCGTACCATATCCTGAAGAACGATCAATTGTGGGTCATCATACTAGCGCTCCCTGATACGGTCAAAAAGAGAAGACCTAGAGACTATGCAATCCAACACGCGACTGGGCTCCGATATATCCAATCTCACAAGTTTTCCCGCTAAGGCCTAAACATCAAGTGTTAAAGGTCTCTCTGCTGCTGTAACATATGCTAGACTCCCCAAACTCTCTGCTCGGCGACTCAAGGCATCGGCCACTACATTGGCCTTTCCTGGATGGTATAGAATAGTGATATCATAGTCCTTGAGAATCTCTAACCATCTCCGTTGATGCAAATTCAGATCCTTCTGCTTAAACTGATACTGCAGACTATGGTGATCAGTAAAAACCTCACAATAAACCCCATACAAATCATGACGCCAAATATTTAAGGCGTGAACAGTGGCTGCTAACTCAAGATCATGCACCAGATAATTCTTTTCATGAGTCTTCAACTAGAGCGAGGAATAGGCAATAACCTTACCCTCATACATCAAGACACAACCAATGCCTATCCTCGAGGCATCACAATACATGGTATAAGCACATGAAGCTGATGGCAACACTAACAATGGAGTTGTGGTCAAAGCAGCCTTGAGCTTCTGAAAGCTCTCTTCACACTCGTCCGACCACCTGAACGGAGCACCTTTTTGGGTCAATTTGTTCAAGGGCGAAGCAATAGAAGAAAACCCCTCCACAAGGCGAGGGTAATAGCCCTCCAAACCAACAAAGCTCCTAATCTCCGTAGCTAAAGGACAGTCTGGGCCAACCCTACACCGCCTCTATCTTCTTCGGATCTACCTTAATACCCACACCGGACACCACGTGCCCCAAGAAAGCTACTAAGCCAAGACAAAACTCACACTTGGAGAATTTTGCATAAAGGTCCTCCTCCCTCAATCTCTGCAATACAACTCTCAGATGCTGAGCATGCTCCTCCTGGCTACAATAGTACACCAGGATGTCATCAATGAACACAATAACAAAGGAATCCAAATATGGTTGAAATACGTTGTTCATCAAATGCATGAACGCTGATGGGGCATTGGTCAACCCAAAAGACATGACTAAGAAATCATAATGGCCATAACGCGTCCTGAAAGTCATCGTAGGAATATCTGCATCCTGAATCTTTAGCTGATGATACCCGGATCTCAAGTCAACCTTAGAGAACACCCTAGCTCCCTGAAGCTGGTCAAACAAATCATTGATATGAGGCAGAGGATACTTATTCTTGTCTGTAACCTTGTTCAACTGCCTGTAGTCAATACACATTCTCATGGAACCATCCTTCTTCTTCACAAATAACACTAGTGCACCCAAGGTGACACACTAGGCCGAATAAATCCCTTATCTAGGAGTTCCTAAAGCTGCTCTTTCCATTCCTTCAACTCCTCCGGTTCCATACGATACGGTGGGATAGAAATAGGTTGAGTTCGTGGCACCAAATCAATACCAAAATCAATGTCCCTATCAGGCGGCATGCCCGGAAGGTCTGCAGGGAACACATCCGGAAAATCACTGACCACAGGAACATAATCAATAGTGGGAGTCTCAGCACTGACATCCCTCACAAAAGCCAAAGACGATAGACACCCTTTCTACACCATACATTGAGCCTTCAGGAATGAAATCACCCTACTAGGCACATAATCAATGGAACCTCTCCACTCAACCCTCGAAAATTCCGACATCGCTAAGGTCACGGTTTTAGCATGACAATCTAGGAAAAAATTACATGAATAAAGCCAATACATTCCCAATATCACATCAAAATCCACCATACTTACTAATAACAAACCCACTCGGGTCTCCAGACCCCCAATAGATACAGCACATAATCGATACACGTGGTCCACAATAATAGTATCGCCCACCGGAGTCGACACATGAACAGATGTAACTAAGGACTCACGGGGCATATCCATAAAATGAGCAAAATATGATGAAACATAAGAATATGTGGAACCATGATCAAATAAGACTGAAGCATCTCAGTGACAAACTGAAACAATATATGTAATCACAGTGTCTGAGGCTATAGCATCTGGTCTAGCTAGGAGGGCATAAAAATGGACCTGGCCTCCCCCTGATCGACCTTCCCCTCTAGGGCGACCCCTAGCTAACTGTCCACTACCCCTAGCCGACTGGGTGGCTGGTGAGGTAACTAGTGCCGAAGTCGATGGTTGACTCCTCTGCTGAGGTGAACCCCCAAGATGATGAGGACACTGCCTCCGCATATTCCCCAACTCTCCATACCCATAACAACCCTCTGGTGCTAGAGACGGGGACTGAAGGGA